>JACTOM010000066.1:453743-495168 GCA_015832385.1 Elymnias hypermnestra | reverse complement strand
AAAAAAAAAAAAAAAATACCTTTGAGGGTAAAACATTAACAAAATTTGAATGTCATGTTGATTCACTTAGAATCAATAACCCAAATAATATATTTACGTCTACCTCCAAAAATTAGGGTACTTTCGTTCTTTATAACCCTTTTTTCGCTTTAAACAGCCTACGTCCTTTCTCAGGTTCTAGGCTATCTGTGTACCAAATTACATTTAAATCGGTTCAGTAGTTTCATTGTGAAAGCAACACAGGCAGACAGAGCTACTTTCGCTTTTATATTATTAGTAAGGATGCTGCTATAGTCAGTCTCATCCTCACATATTATACAACATAATCCTGCGCTTCATCTGTCTATTCCCGATAAACTAGTGAACACAACATGCCGTTATTATAACCTTTAGATTGCCCGTATCGACTACTGGGTGACATGGGCCAATAGTTCAGTTGTGTCTCCGGCAATAAATCTATTTCAACATTAACAAATTATGCGTAGAGATAACACTAGACAATAGAAAAAACAAACAATAAATCAGTTACAAAGTGACCGTTACTAACGGTGCGTGTGTCACGTCGGAGGTTTTTGTGATTATTTGTGTTTTTGATTATATAAGTCATGTGAATAACAATGAAAACCTGTGAGATAAGTTTTAATTTTTAAGATATGAGCCTATGAATACAAGACGGTCTTTATTCACTATCTCAAATTTTAGCTACACCAATGTTCACGCCGACCGTGATCCTATCATGAGAGGCTACCAGGGATCACCAGGGCCCATAGTGGTGAAGGTAGCCTCGATCACTGTAGACGACGGGAGGAGAAATTATACGAGAGATTCCAGAGGGGTCGTACAGATTTAAATGATTTTGCACCTGCCTGGTCTCCCGGCGCCGATCTCCTCGACGGCGACGAGCCCTGGCAGATGTGATCACGTGGGATGTGTATTTGTATGTGTGTGGGTGGATTGTGTCTGATAACTGCCTCTCTTCCACTCCAAAGACACAGGAACAACAGGAAAATCGTCGTCGTGGGGCTACGATAGGGCTTCGAAACGCGACGTCTAACCATCGGCACCAAAACGCGTGAATTACCGCATTTTCCCGACAAATCAAGGCAAAAACCCACGAGACCGCCTTCTTTCTCGCCCGTTCGAAACGCCTTGCGGTTGATAACTCGCTATGGGCTTCTTCCCACTACAGATCCCGATATTCTATAGACTATATTACTCAAATATAACGATAATTCTTGGAAACGTTGGAAAAAATCAGCTTTCATCAAAGACGCTGCCTAATTCCTAAACAAACAGTGTAGATAAAATAAAACAATGTATGATGGGAAAATTCCTCTTTTATAGATCTACAAAAAAGTCCAGGATGGCATATATCTATCTCTTAAGAATATCTCACTATATCCATTATTATTTTAGGAAATGGTTACGTGCAATGCGGTAATTGAGAAGTTACTCAAACGGATAAAGTATTAATACTTATCAACTAAAATATGTTACTTACTTCAAGTGTTTTTATGTTATGTTATCACAAAACCTTTGATCAGATTTCCCAACTAGTGATAAACAGTTTTCCGTTTAAATCCTTAGGTATCAAATCGCTGAGCCTCATAAAAGTTTGTCCAAACCATTTCGTGGGCATAAGAAGTTTATTCACGTCTATTTGACTACTAAAATACCAGCTCATATTTTAATAAAGAGTTTTTGAACTTAACTGATTTAAATATATATTTGATTTATTCATTAGTCTTCTTCGAGGTATTTGTGAGTCTGTTGAGTGTTTATGGAAATCAGTCACACATTATTAAAACAGTTACGACAAAATACTTTTAAATTACAGCCTGTTAAAGTCCCATAGCTGGGTACAGGTCTCCTCACTCGGAGGAGGCGAGAGAAAGGATTTTTTATAATAGATCCATTATGCTGCTATATTGGCACATTACATATAACTCCAGAAATTTTCTTTTATCTTCTTTTACACACCCATTCCAGGTGCTAAATGGAAGTGTGGAACTCGTCAGCAGTATCAAAATAATCACTAAAACCCAGCGGAAGCTGTCGTCAGTCTGAGGTTTCTCGAGCCATTCTTATCCAGTTCACCGATTGAAGCCGATTCACAGATTCTTTACTCCGGGAGCCAAAGGCACTTGTTGAGGCTTTGCTCTCTAAGTCATAGAATGAAGCCGGCTCACAGATTCTTTATACGAAAGACAGTGGCCAGTTGAAGCATTCCTATAAGGCTCATAAAATGAAGTTAGCACACAGATTCCTTACACGGGGAGCCAAAGGCTTGTTGAGGCTTTTCTCTCTGGCGCAAAGAATAAAGCCGGCTCACAGATTCTTTATATGGGGAGCCAGAGGCTCGTCGAGGCATTCCTCTTTGGCTCATCGAATGAAGCTGGCTCAAACCACGCAGATGATTGTCCTTGGAAAAGTGGGGAATGCGTCGTCTCTGTGCAGGGATCGATTAGATTGACGGTTCTCGAAAAATCTTGGAAACGATGTTGTCGCTTCGAGAGCCGTTGCAGCAGAGAGCTAGCCAAAGGATTCCATCAGCGCCCCGCCCATGAAAATGACGCACACCCCGTGTCAAACGTTTTTGAGTCAGGTAAAACAGATTACACATATGGAGACATTGGTGTTTTATAGATAATGATTTGCGTCGCCTACAGACTTCTTGAGGCATTTTTCTCAGGATTATCGAATGAACCCGGTACACAGATTCATTATACAATGAGCCAGAGACCCGTTGACGCATTCCTCTCTGGCTCATTGAAAGAAGCCAGCCTACAGCTTCTTTATACGGGGAGACAGAGGCCTGTTGAGGCAATCCTTTCTAGTCTAGCTCCAGGATGGGAGCTATTAGTATGGTCTCGCTACAGGAGGCAACTACTCTCCAAGCCTGCTTCATAACGAATATTGCATCTATAATACCTGCTAGCGAGAAGTCATTGCCGATCAACGACCACATAATATGTCACTCTGCTACCGTAACACTGTATTTGTATTAAAAAATGTATTTGAATCTAGATGGACGAAATATTTGTATGAACATGACCGTATTTGTCTAGTGGTTAGCTTGTTTGGCTACAGACATGAGGCCCTGGGCAGTTGGTAGAGTGCTCCACCTCCGTAAGAGTGAGGAACATCCGGAGAGCATTTTAAACCGTCGGTTCTGCGCCTGATCTTTTTCCGGTTGTGGTGGATTGACGTCACATCCTACTATGAGAATGAAGGAAAAGAGAGTGAACTTGTATTAAAGTATACACCTGTGTACTATGACTGCCAATCAGCAGCGTTGTGGGTCTATGCTCTATAAACCCTCTCTCCTATAAGGGGGCAGGTCTGTGCCCGTCCAGTGGGACGTCAATGGACTGCTACTGAAAATTTTCAACTTATACTCACTATTTAACATGTTCCAATATTTAAGAATTGTCTATTTAACCGTAAGAAACTCAAGCTCTGAACATATATAATAAGGGCCATTAAAACTGCATTAGAGGAACGGTGAACCCCGAATGCAAATTTACTCAACTCAACTGAGCAAGCTTTATTATAGCCCAGTACTCTCCCTGGCCCCTACCGTCGAAACTAGAAACATAATCATACCTTTTTAATATCGATCTTTATATATATATACTGGCTGACCCAAGCAACTTCGTATTGAAGGCCCAATTAGTATAACTATATTTCCACACCTTACTCTTCTCATGATACAAATAGAATGAATCTCGGTCTCTTGCGCTACCATCAATTATACCCCGTTATAAAATTCCCCAATAACTCCGCCAATGGCAATATACATTTCTGGAATCATTAAACCAGAAGAAGCACATGTAAACGTTTTACTAATATAATTAATTACAAAGACCTTAGCATAATACAATAATGAAGTAATGTAACAAATATAATAATAGTTATCTATAACATTTGTTTCCGTATATTTCAATGTGGGATTTAAAATACAGTGCCTAATTGGCTTGTGGCCTATGCAGCTTAGTTGACACTTAACGATGTCTCAGTTAAAAAACGGCACGTAAAAAAATTTAGAACCTTTAAAAATCGATTCGTTCTTTTAAGAAATAGAAATGATAAGTTTTAGTATGAAATCGCTATAAATTTGTAAATGGATTTTTCTATACTAAATTTAATACGGTCCTTGCCTGCCAACCTGCAGTGGAGCAGCGTATTGGGTCTATGCTCGAATAACCCTCTCTTGTATGAGTGAAGAGGCTTGTGCCCAGCAGTGGGATGTTAATGGGCTGCTTCTTACTTAATTGTCCCCGGTGTTGAATTGCCTTCCCCCATTAATTATGAAATTGCCCCTCCCCTCTTAGGGCTCGGGCCCCACGTTGGGAAATACTGGGTTAGAACTATTAGAAGCTAAGCAACTTTTAACAACATTTGTACGAGGTTTGGGCAGGAGAGTATCATCGCGCTGGTAAAGAAGTATATTGTTCCTTCAGTTATTATTTGAACAGATTCAAGAGCTAAATAAGGAAAATATAGGTGAAACTTCTTCGAGTAAAAAGTGAGTTACAGTAGTATATAAATTTATCACAGACGAAAGTATTCCAATGAAACGAGACTCCAGTCTCGACCTTAATGTCTTGCTCGCATTACATTCTCTTGGTTTTTAACCTTACTAAAGTTAAGTATTCAAATGACTGATTTACCTCTCTGAAAACAAGTACTTTTCTTATACATTCATACCATCACGCTTCATTCCCTTCGGGGTTGGCTGAGACCACGTCCTTCCACTTGCCACGATCATTGCATATCTCCTTCGCTTCTTTCATTCTCGTTACACCTTTCAAACAAGTTTCTCGGTTTAGAGTACGCTTGAACTGGCCCTTATGTCCTAGATTTGGTCCAAGAACGTTACCCTTGGCCTTCCCAATCCCACTTGCCCTCACTCTTGACTCATAAATCCTTTTTATCAGTCTCCTTTTATTCATTCTCTCTACGTGCCCAAACCATCTAAGCATCTAACATATTCTTTTATACCACAACGTTGTCCTATCACACTATTTCTTTCTTTGTCACTTTGTTTTACTTTTGAGCTTCTTCTGCCCTTACCAACTTTCACTACCATACAAAAATGTTGGCACCAACACTCCTCTATGCACAGCCAGTCTTGCCCTTTGAGACACCATCTTTTTTTTATTTTGCGCTTGGAAATGCCTTTACGCACCCCAATGAAAGACTAATTCCATCGTGAGTGTGGGACTCACTGATAACAGAATACCCACTAAAACCCAGCGGATCCCTCCCCATCTATGAGTGAGATCACTTGACTAACTGCATTCCACTCTAATAACCCGGATAGTTGAGGATAGGAAACTATGAGGATCTACCACTCAATAGAGTGAGAGATGAAGTATATAAATGGAACTTCTGCCACCAAGCCTCCTCCGACTCCGAGGGAGAGCTCCAGCTTCTTGCTCCCTTAGAATCTCATTTGCCTCCTTGAGTGAGATGCCGGTCTCACCATCTGGCTATACATAAAGGCGTTTTTTTCTCTTTAATACTGACAGATTAACGGCTGACTGTGATCTCATCTGATATACTATATATACTGTTCTCTTCACGTGTCACAAATAGAAAGTATGCTACTCTCTTGCGCTACCCCTTATCAATATCAATTATACCCCTTGTAAAACTCTCAACTCGAAAAATAATAACTCTAACGATCACAGTTGATGTAAAAACAATAGGTTCAAAGGAAACTTCACACAAGGAGATACTAGAGAGGGAGATGGACAACGACTAGAATGCTTCTTCTCGTTAAAGGAGGATGCTTGGAGAACGACAACAGGATTTTATGCGCCTTTTTCCCCTTTTGGTGAGCGTTTGGCTTCTCACTCAAGATGCACGCAGGTTGCGCTGGGTTTTAGTGAATATTCTGGTCACAATGATTGTTTGGTTAGGATGCGTAAAGGCCTTTAACTTGACAAATTCCAAATCACTCAGTTTCGAAGATTTCCTGATGAAGGAGTCAGTGGTAAATCGCTTCTATACAAAATATCGACAGTTAAAACGAATCACAGCTGCCACATTGACTTCCATTTGAATATTTTATACACAACAACTGCTGATAAACAAGAAAACTACAAACTGGATGGAGAAACTTCAAAATCTAGTTTACAAAACTAATAACTGACTCCTGTACAAAAAGCGACATCTGCTCACAAACGACCTTTCATTTCGGACGTCCATGACTAATATATCCCGCAGATATTGTCGCCCTGAGAGGGACGCCATTCGGAATGCAAATTAACATGCGAATAAACTGTATTCGTATTCTACACGACGCAGGCTTGTTGTATTCAACAATCAACTTTATTCTTTGTACATGTAAACGGAATTTTCCTTGTCCCATTTATTAGATTTGGTTCCTGTAGAAGCGAAGCTGTTCGATAGCGATAAAAGTATTTCTCATAATTTCTCACCTGACAGTAAAATTGGATTTTAAGATGGTTGTTTGGTGGTAGTTCTATGATCTTCAACGTTTTGGGACGTTATTTTTTTGCCTAGTGGTACGTCATTGCTCCTATGGTGGTAACTTACCACGGCTGAAGCCCTTCAGCAGTCCAGTCAGTATTCTGCTTCAGACGTCATTACTTTTAGCGACAAAATGGTAGACCTATCTTGCCTCCAAAAAACGAGGCATCATTTAAAAGATTCAGGCACATCCATCCCAGCATCAGTGGACTGTATGGGTTACTTAGAGCTTTGATCTTCGCTTCAATTTTTGTTTCTTGATTCATGAGGGTTCGGATCGACAATGTTCGGTGCTTGCGTCTTCGTTTCGAGTCTCCAGTGGTCAGAGTTCAATGATTAAGTCAACAGTTCTTTTGGATTCGGATCTATAGATGTTTGAGCTTCGTTTCTTCGTGGTACAGATATTGCCAGAGTTTGTGTTGAGTAAGGATCTACCCCGATCGGGAGTTTAAGGTCGAATGTATGCAAACTACTGGAGAGGCCTTTTGTGCAACTCTCCCACCCGGTGGGCACATGCGGTCGTGACGAGTGGAAGAGAGGCTAATATATCGCTTTTATTAACTAAATTTATACAAATGTATCTTTTAATCAATTACAAACATCTAAAAATCTAACAGAGAGGGCTCGCCTCCTTGCTGTTTCTGAACGTGAGTCAGGTTCTGGCTACATGCGCTTCCATCTGCATCAGTAGGTACCTTGTTATCTTTATCTACGTGTCTGCGTCTGGGTGTGAAAACAACAGAGCCCCATCGTTGTAAATGTGGTGAGTGGGTGAATCAACTCGGTCACCACGGTCTGTCTTGTCTTCGGTCGTCTTCCGAGACACGCCGGCATCAACGACATCATCAGAAGGACTCTGTCACCATTAACGTGCCGGCTATTCTCGAGCCGAATGGAATTGCACGTGAAGTTGGTAAGAGACCTGATGGTATGTAATTGATGCCTTGGTAAAAAGGAAGGTCGTTGGTATGGGATGCTACATGTGTTGATACGCTTGCACCATCACATATTGACGCTACCTCGAAATCAGCGGGAGTGGCGGTGTCATAAGTCAAATACATATTTGAGCGTTTTGGCGTGGAGACATTGGGTCCGTGGGGTCCTGAAGCTAAAAGTGACCCTGAGGCCGGGTGGTACTTCGGACAGCGTATAAGTATCGCTGTCCAAAGAGGTAACGCTGCCAGCCTTATTTGCTTCTGATGGCGCATATAAATATAAGTTTATATAATAACAAGAGTGACAATACAACGAAAATTGTTGCAAAAAAGGAATTACAGGTTCCTCATGTGAACTTTCTCATTATCTCTTGACGTAAACGAAGTTACGTCATTAAACTATATAATGAACTTATCATTAAATTTCCCGAGTCCCGACTTTCTTTTTACAACGAATTATAATCTAATAGTTTCATTTGTAATATCATAGTTTCCTTTTAAATCTTCGCTTCCAATAGATCATGTCTTTACTTCACTACAGCCATTTCCTTCTCGTATTCACTCTACCGCGATCGTTTATGTCATAGAGAGTGTTTGCCTTTTTTTTATTAAGAAAAAAATATTTAGCATCTACTATTTTAGCTTTTTCTTTTATATATTGCTCTGGTCTGCTGTTCGGCTGCGGCTGTGGCTTGATACCACCTTACCAGCAAAGATGTACCGATTCCGGTACGATGCCACCTGTTAGACTATAAATAATTAGTTGGCAACACTAAAATATTGTGATTTATTGAGTAATATAGTGGTATCACTTCAAAACATTGTACAATATTAGGAAATGTTATGCAATACGAGATAACTTTAACGAGCAGAACAATTGTGTGAATTGTCTCTTGTGCTGCTTTATGGTGCGGTGGTTTTAGGAGGAATAGTGTTAAATTGTTTAAACTCAAATAGTGAAGAAATTATTAGTAAAATGCAAGTTGTTTATGTTTAAATAGTGAAGAGGGGTGATTTACTTCTAATTTCTACACAGCATCAGATTGTTAGATGTTGAGAATTATTGAGTAATATAGTAATAAAATAACAACACTTAAAAGTACCAAATGCATTGTGCAATAGTATGAAATGTTATGCAATGCGAGGTAACATTAACGAACAGACAATTTTGTTAAGATAGTCTTTCGAGCTGTTTCGTGAAGTAGTTGTTCTAAGAGAAGTAATGCTAAATTGTATAAATTCAAAAAGTTGTTAGGTGATGTTAGTTGATGTGTTTTCTAATAAAATGAATACAAATTTTCTGCTTAGGAACACGTCTTTACCAGTAGGTTGTCAACGACCGAAGCTTCACACCAGTGAAGACTCAGATAAATTGATAAATAAAATCAATATCCGTATTAGAGAGGGGAATTACACCAGCGAGAATGTAAAAATACATACTGACATCCGTTATTTGTATGATAAAAGAATAATTAATAAACATTTCCAAGGCGCGTTTAAAACAAAGGTTTGACATGTCATGTTTATACATTAGGCCCGAGTTTCACACACACAATTTGAAATTTCGTATTCAATGAAAGCATTTTTCACGTCCACAAGACCTGGACGTCGGTATGATTGATAGCGGGTTTTATAAAAGATGCGATAAAAATAATTTACTCGACAATGCCGTAATTTACGCAGTTTCCCCCATTTAGTGGGAGCGTAATGAATGGGGCTCATTATTTATTATTTGCTTGTAAGCAATAGGGTGACCATGGATTCTAATTGTTTAAAATCAGACCTTATAAAGCGAAAGTTTTATTTAAAAAAATGTGAAGAGTGGGTGCGTCTAAAGTACACGACGGCCTCGCTGGCGCAGTGGTGTATTCTCTTTGCTAGCGGAAGTCCCGGGTTTCACCTCTCTCTCATTATCTCTTGACGTAAACGAAGTTACGTTAGTAAACTATATAATGATCTCTTCATTAAATTTCCCGAGTCCCGACTTTCTTTTTACAACGAATTATAATCTAATAGTTTCATTTGTAATATCATAGTTTCCTTTTAAATCATCGCTTCCAATAGATCCTGTCTTTACTTCACTACAGCCATTTGCTTCCCGTATTCACTCTACCGCGATCGTTTATGTCATAGAGAGTGTTTGCCTTTTTTTCTATTAAGAAAAAAATATTTAGCATTTACTATTTTAGCTTTTTATTTTATAATTTGTTCTGGACTGGTGGGAGGCTTCAGCCGTGGCTAGTTACCACCGAACCAGCAAAACGTACCGTCAAACAAAGAGATTTGTGTTCCGTACGATGCTGTGTAGAAACCGTAAGGGGTATATCGCCTCTTAACAGATTAGCGCGCTTCCATCTTAGACTGTATCATCACTTACCATCAGGTGAGATCACAGTCAAGCGCTAATCTGTCAGCAATTAAAAAAACACTTAAAAAGGGAGGGGAAAAGGAAGATATATTAGGAATTTAATTGATTTAATTGTCAATATGAACTGCTTCATTGATCTGTGGTTAGCATGTTCGACTACAGACATGAGGTCCTGGGTCGGGCCAATTCAAAAAATCAATATTGCGTTTTCTATTACGATTTTCTCAATATTTGCCCGAAGTTGGAAAGTTGGCGGTGATCCACCCCCGTGTCTCGGAGAGCATGTTAAGCCGTCTGTCCTGCGCCTGATCTCTCTCCGGTCGTGTCGGATTCCCGTCACATCGGACTATGGGAGTGAAAGAATAGAGAGTGCACTTGTTGTGCACTATGCCTGCCAATCCACAGTTGAGCAGCGTGGTGGGTCTATGCTCTAAAAACCCTCCCTCCTTGGAATGAGGAGGCCTGTGCCTAGCAGTGGAACGTTAATGGGCTGCTACTTACTTACTTTACCTTTACATTGTCATTTAAATATTAAGTGTCTAAAAATAATACAAATAATTTATTGAAGTCTCAAATGAGGAACTGTATATTAAAATGCCACGTGTTTTTTTGTCAATAATAGAAATTATTAATTACATTTTAAATTTAAAATATATAAAAGAGAATTGATGAACAATCATTTTTCTGGGAAAAACAAGTAACAAGATGTAACATACAAAATAACATTTTATCGAACCTTAACATTAATACAGAAAAAAAAAATTAATTAAAATGCGCCATCAGAACCAAATGGATGGGTGCCCCATAATTACTTATTCGCTATCCGAAGTACCACCCGGCCTTAGGGTCACGGGTGACATTCAACTAAGTGAGTTGAAATTTCTTTAAAAAAGCTTTTGGCCTCAGGACCCCTGAGTCCTAATGTCTCCACACCGATTTGGAGGTAGTGTCAATGTGAGATGGTGCAAGCGTATCAACACATGTAGCATCCCACAACAACGACCTTCCTTTTTTCCATGGCAACAACGACATACCATCAGGTCTCTTACCATCATCACGTGCAATTCCATTCGGCTCGAGAATAGCCGGCACGTTATTGGCGACAAGAGTCCTTCTGATGATGTCGTTGATGCCGGCGTGTCTCGGAAGACGACCGAAGACAAGACAGACCGTGGTGACCGAGTTGATTCACCCACTCACCACATTTACAACGATGGGGCTCTGTTTTCACACCCAGACGCAGACACGTAGATAAAGATACAAATACTTTTATTTTATATTTTACGAAATAGTATTTTAAGCATCCTAAGTGAAATAACAATAAAAAAATATAAAATGCCAATAAATCCCTCTATTTATGAGTTAAATTTTACAAATAAAGATTGAGAAGTTTCAATTCAATAATAAAGTTTTAAATTATAATATATTTCTGTCCTTTTAAATTTATCAGAACAGTTACCCTAGTAGGGAATTCATCAAACTTAGTCCCTTACTAATTTCCCTCGCCATTACCGCGATATTTCTCGGTTCAATGTATTTTGCACATCATTTTCAGCCCTACTCTAATATAATATTCAATAGACCAACACTTCCGTAGTATAGCCTAGCATTTATAGTAAAGACCGATAACATATCTGTGGTAGAATCCAAGAAGACTTGCTGTGCCAAAGATCCAATTAGAGAAGCTGTGATTGAGACCAATGAAGGACCTATGGTCAAAGATAATAACAGTGTCTGTGGTAGAAAGCAATGACAATAAGTATGGTAGAGAGTGATAGCAGTATTTGTGAAAAAGACAAATAACGGAATCTAGTCTGGGTACAGAAAAATGGTGTTTGGGTGGCGACCAATAATTATAAGTCCCTGGTAGAGACTAATAAACAGTATCCATCGCAGAAACTACTGACAGTATCTGTGACAGAAACGAATACCAGAATATGTGATTAAGACCAAGGACGGTGTCTAACAGTATTTATTTTAAGGACTACCGGTGTTATGTCCAGATTATAGGCCTCATTCGAAAACTCAAAGTCACACAGCATGCGATTGAGAGGGCTATGCTTGGAGTTTCTCTATGCGATCAATTCAGAAATGAGGAGATCAGTAGGAGAACCAAAGTCACATAGGCCTAGTCTGACGAACCTATGGACGTTGGGGTTCGAAGGTGCTGGAATGGCGACCCCGTATCGCAAGGCGCAGTGTAGGCAGACCCCCCACAAGATGGACTGACGACATAAGGGGGATTGCCGGTAGCCGCTAGAGCCAGGCGGCGCAAGACTGTGCCTTGTGGACATCATTACGTGAGACCTATGTCCAGTAGTGAACGTCCATCGGTTGAAGCGACGATGACGGTGTTATCTGTGGTAAAGACTCATTGTATAGACCTACAATAACATCTGTGCCATAGTTAGCCTAGTGTGAAAGAGTTGCAGCAAATAATATAATTGATAGTCACATTTGGGTATGAGACCCCAGTTATATAAGTACGCTCATTTACCATTTTATAATATATGTCGGAGGGCAGATGTCTGTGGAACGCTAGCGCCATCTATCGGCGTGGACAAAGTCAATGGTGGCAGTCCGGCGGGAGTACCTCGACAGTTGTCGAGTGGCGCTCGAACGTAGTGCTCTACTGTTGGAACTGTCGCGTTCCTAGCTATTAGTGTTAATGAGTTTGTGTAAATTGATATCGGGAACATTAAGTGATTGAACATTATAATCCGAGTTAATTAATAAAGTGTTTGATTGCACCAACACTACCCATGAACGCCCACAGAATAAGAAATTAAATAATGGATCCAATTAATAACGATGTCGGCGGCGAACTCTACGCCCCTGTGCTTTATGCTTCTCCGTTCTCTCTTATTCTCCGACATATATATCGTTGTTTAAAAAAATGTTGCAATTGTTATTCTATGCTGAGCCGCGTACTTCATTTCGATCATCCAAGATCACAATCACAGCTCAAACCTGCCAAGAATATAAAATGAATCAGATAAGTAATGTAAATACCGTGACATTTTTCGTAAAAAAAAAGCCTCCGCGTCAAGCAATCAGCAGGATTTTGATTGGCTGATAAAACCGATAAACTTATTTGTCCTGCTCTCGGCTTTTGCTGGGTCTTGTTTTAGTTGCAAACACTCGCTGTGAGGACAAGTCATTCAATGCTTTTTAATATCATGTTATCAGGCTCCTTGTACAAATTCTTCCAGGTCCTTGATTAGCGAATTGCTTTGAAACAATAGTGAAAGAATTTAAGTTGATTTTAGATGAGGGCTCTTTAAAACTTAAACAAAATGTATATCATACCAGGTGACATCATACCAGGTGACACAATCTTAATCTATGACCAGTCGACTGATGGAACTGTCGCGTTCCTAGCTATTATTGTTAATGAGTTTGTGTAAATTGATATCGAAAACATTAAGTGATTGAACATTATAAGTTAATTAATAAAGTGTTTGATTGCACCAACATTACCCACGAACGCCTACAGTATAAGAAATTGAATTATGGATGCCATTAATGACGATGTCAGCGGAAAACCCTACACCCCTATTCTTTGCGTTTGTCTCCTAATCTCCGACATATATATAGAGATGACATTTAAAATGTGTTTTACACATTCGAAATATTTATTGAAAGCAACGAATACTGTTTCATTAACAGGAATATTCTGTTATGGTTGGATCGATGATTAGGTTACCGCAGAAATCGTTTCTCTTGGTATTTTAAAAATGTTTCTATTTCCAAAGACTTTAAAGGATTACTCGGGAATTTAAATGATAAATGTGTTAAGGTAATAAACCTTTAACCTTTCCTTTATGAATTTGAAGAATTAAACTAAACTAAATCAAAACAGGCATATAAAATCAATCGCTTATTTTAGTTTACTCTGATGCAATCTACTCACGATAATTTGACACTCAATAACTTAAAAATAAGTCTATCTTGGAGCAGCTCCATATTAGAATAGAAGAATAGAATAATATTTATTTTCAAGTAACAAGACTCATAGATCGTTAGTAAGACTTAAAATTATGTTAGTACACTTAAACTAAATAATTACAAGCTAAGCGATGGGTTTATGTAACCCACAGCAATGCGTTAAATAAGGACAGTACATAGACTGTCCAATCATTTTTAGGATGGTGTTGGGGCTGTCCCGCACTCTGCGCACGAATGAACCACATCTCTTACGCATTGTAGCATGAAAGTCATCCTCTCTCGCGCTTCTGCGAACATATTTGACGCAATACAGAAGCGTGGCAGCTCCAGCATCACCCGGAACGCGTTATTATATTGTATCCGTGAGGCCCCATAGGTCCGCTGCGTAAAGAGATCATGTTCGCTCTGACCGAGAGAGCCCTTCTTTCCCTTTCAATGTCATCATTGTCCTTGAGCTAGCTATATTGACACCAGACTCTCGACTAAGTGCTTTCAAAATACTCTTGGCTACTTTGGTCACATTCCCCGACGCCAGCCCAATAATTAAGACAAATTAATAGTTACTGGTAAGGTAGAGGGCAAAAGACCACGCGGCCGATCACCTAGCCGCTGGTCCGACCAAGTAAAGGCATTTACAGGTCTTCCATTTGCTGCGGCCATAAGGAAAGCCGAGGACCGAACAGGGTGGAAATTACTGGTGGAATAACTGACGCAGGCACCAAAATACGGACACGACCTTCAAACTTGAAGAATACGACCGAGAAAAAGAACTTGAATATTACGATATTTAGAAATGGCTTTCCAAACTCCTAAAAACACTCCAATATTAATAATTTAATTAAATCAACAGCAATTGCTACTGGTAATTTGAAGTTTAACACATCTTGCTCATCAACAAAGAATAATTTGAAGTCCGCGCTTTTGTGTTTTTGTATTGGATTGATTTCAAAAACTTTCACACCATTAGAAAGCTGCTTTTTCACTGAGCGACATAGGCTATATTACTTTCTCAAAAAAAATAGAGATGCCTCAGAAAAATGCATTAATGTATCCCAAGGTATGAAATAAAAAATCAGTTATAGCGTGCGCTGCGAAAACTATTGAAGATAGAACAAAAAAATTTTCTACAATATTACATAACGTATCCATATCTACAAAAAGTCCTGGGTACCATACGTCTAACTACTGTAGTTATGCCACTATAACTACTTTTTCACATTTTAAAAGTGAATAATAGTGCCGACCATAATCAAACCATAAAATTCATACATAGCATCACGCTTCATTCCCATAGGGGTAGGCAGAGACAACATCCTTCCATTTGCCACGATCCTTGCATATCTCCTTCGCTTCTTTCATTCTCATTAAACCTTTCATACAAGTTCGTCGGTTTAGAGTACTCTTGACATGGCC
Source organism: Elymnias hypermnestra (assembly GCA_015832385.1). NCBI lineage: Eukaryota > Metazoa > Arthropoda > Insecta > Lepidoptera > Nymphalidae > Elymnias > Elymnias hypermnestra. Next base: position 480,003 of record JACTOM010000066.1, on the reverse strand, counting down.
CTTAGGTTTTCAGGTCAAATTTCGCATTCACTTTTGATTCCTATCACATGTATCTCTGCATTCTTCTTTTTTCTTTCTTACAGCTTCAGTCACGATTACTTTCACTCTTTTGTATTCAATTCTTGCCTTTTTTACTTCATCATTCGTTGCCTTTTGCATTCGTTAGTTAGTTTTTGTAGCCAACCAATCGGACCAAGCTTCCTTCTTTTCAGACTCAGCTGCTTGATCATTTTTGTCCATCTACAAATTCTTCTCTTTTTTACCTTTCCTCCACCTTTAAATTTATTCCATAAACTTTCAAGCTCATTTCCTTCGTCTTCACAATTCTTTATTCTTACAATTTATCTGGCTAAAACTTACTGGACACGAGATCGGTATTTACCCAGATGGAACCGAAGACATTGCTAATCATTCTAAAATAGGATCGTTTGCTTAAAAATCATTAAACTATCGATTGTTTCCATAAATAAGTTGTGAGCGTTTTTGGAGTTCACGTTCAACGTTATCCTCTATGATATTTTATCTTTCATGAGTCTTGTATGCAACAAACTCAGTCATCGGTTGTCTCTTTAATTAATTAATCCCTTTTAGATATAGATTAGTGCAATTCATTATCTCCTACGCTTTTAATCGTCTAAATAATTTTTCGAATCATATTACGATTGCACAATTAGCTTTCATTCAACAAAGTATTTGAAATTATTAAGTGACACCTTTAGACAGTCTTTTAGGAGTATGTTATATGAGTAGTTACGTATATAGCATCACGCCTCATTCCCACATGGGTAGGCAGAGACAACATCCTTCCACTTGCCCCGATCCTTGCATATCTCCTTCGCTTTTTTCATTCTCATTAAACCTTTCATACAAGTTCGTTGGTTTAGAGTACTCTTGACCTGGCCCTTATTTAAAATGTCCTGGATTTGGTCCAGGAACGTTCGCCTTGTCTTCCCTTCCAACTTTCCCATTCGCTCTTAACTCATAAACCCTTTTTGTCAGTCTCCTCTCATTCATTCTCTCTACATGTCCAAGCCATCTAAGCATATCTTTCTCAATTTTAGTCTCCATGTCTTCTTTTATACCATAACGTTCTCTTATCACACTATTTCTTACTTTGTCACTCAATTTGAATCCACTCATACTTCTCAACGCTCTCTCTACAGCATTTACACAGTTACAATTGTTTATTTTACGTAATGTATTACGATTTTATATAAATATCTTTCAAAAAAAACCCTAGATCATTTATGTGTCGTAACAAACAAAAACAACGTAATCGTTCTGTTTGTGAGGACTTGATATGGGACTTGGTCGTAACTGTTTCTAACAACATTTCTAGAGAACCGCAAACTATCACTTCCAGACAATGTTATAGGTCTCTTGTAAGCCTTATGACCTTTGCAGATATACGACCGTGTCAATATCCTTACATGTAATATAACGAAGTTAATAAACTCAAAAATTCATTATAGTGGATCGATTTTAAAAAGCAAGCTGTATATAGAAAAACTGCCTCATTGGTCTAGTGGTTAGCATGTTCGACTAAAGACATGGGGTCCTGGGTTCGAGTACCGGGTCGGGCCGATTCAAAATCAATATTGAGTTTTCTGTTAAGATTTTCTTAATATTTGGCCGAAGTTGGGAAGTTGGCGGCGTGCTCCACTCCTGTCCCTCGGAGACCACGTTAAGCCGTCGGTCCTGCTCCTAATCTCTCTTCAGTCGTATCGGATTCCCGTCATATCGGACTATGAGTGAATGGAGGAAGGAGGAGGAGGAGTAGAGAGTGCACTTGTGAACTATGCCTGCCAATCCGCAGTGTACCAGCGTGGTGGGTCTATGCTCTAAAAACCCTCGCTTCTCGGAGTTAGGAGGCCTGTGCCCAGTAGTGGGACGTTAATGGGCTGCTACATACTTAGTTTTATATAGAAAAAGTGTTTATTAATTATTAAAATACACTTTTTGGGGATTTATTTCTTCAAAATAATATCGTCTAAATGAAGACCCTCGGAATCTCAGAACTCATTTCATTGGACAGTAAAATAACTTATTACGGCTTGGCAGGTGGACTCAGGGATGGCTGCCATTGCGTGACAGATAGTTTCTCTCAAATGCGCCAGTCAAGTTGGTTTATTGGCGTAAACATTGGATTTAAGGAAACCTCAAATGAAAAAGTCCATAGGGGTTACATCTGGACTGTGTGTAGGCCAATTTATGTCACTTCTACGGGAAATCAATTTGCCAGAGAAAATTTCACCAGAGACATATTGGACGTGTGTGAAGTTGCTCCATCCTGTTGGAACCATGTTCTTTGGTTATAGCCAGGAAATTTTGCAGTTCAGGTACCAGGAAGTTCTCTAACATCTCCACATAACGCTCTGCATTCGCTGTAACTGCACACCCCCATTCGTCTTCAAAAAAGTTAAGGCCCATAAATCCTTGCGCCATCATCGCAGCCCATACGGTCACTTCAGGCGAATGCATTAGGGTTTATGATATTTGCATTTCGGATTCGTTGGACTTCAATAGCGGCTGTTCTGCTTATTTACGTGGCTATTAAAATGAAAATGAGCCGGAAACAAAATGATGATAAACGTTGAAAATCGCTCAATCATCTGATTTACGAAATTAAGCCTCTGATTGGCATCTTGAGGCTTTAAATCTTGCACCAATTGAATTTTGTAGGGGTGCAGCTTTAGATCTTTATGCAAAATGCAATGTAATGATGATGACTCATTTAAAGCACGTGCGCGTTTCCAAATTGAAAGGTTCGTATCGTCACGAAGAGACTGATTAACGCTCTACGTTTTCTACCGTTCTTGATGAGCTAGGTCAACCCAGATTTTGATTTATCCAGCGTTGTACCATTCTCTTCAAACTTATTAACACCAATGTCGAAGGCTTGGCTCATCATTTAAGTGGCGAAAACTTCGAATGCTGCAGCATTTTCTACGCACTTCATCGTTATTGTAAAACTCTCACACGTAGAACGCATGGTCTGCTCCCGAGAAACGCTCCATAGCGACTGAATATACGTGAACCAGGCTACCGATTGACATAACCCCCGTGCTCCTAGGATACGTTGAGTTCACGCAGTAAGCTAAATATATATGAAATTTCTCTTGAGACACCCTGTATTAATTCGTGAAGTAAAAACTTTATTTTTACGAAAATTGAGCGTACGGAGAATTATGAAGTTTCCCACACTTATCATTGTACACTCCTTCTCTATATATGTCGGAGTACAATAGTCTGTGTCGCTGGGCCGAGTGTAATGGTCTGTGAAACGCTGGCGCCATCTGTCTATCGGCGTGGGATAGGGTGAATAAGTGGCTGTCCGGCGCGTCTCTCGGTAGTTTTCGAGCGACGGCCCGCCGGTGCGGTTGACTTTTGAAACTGACGCGTTTCTAGCTATTTTTGTTAATGAGTTTGTGTAAATTGATATCGGGTACATTATAATCCGAGTTAATTAATAATGTTAATAAAGATTTTGATCGCACCAACATAACCCACGGACGCCCACAGTATGGAATTATGGATGCCTTTAATGACGATGTCGGCGGAGAACATATATACATATATAAATATATTTTTTATTATAATAATAAAAAATAAATTTATATACACCCATACCATGTCAAAAGCAATAAAGTTACATTAAATAAGGTTTTACTGTGAAAAGTACGAAGGAGGTTGCATTAGAACATTTTTTTTAATTCGACCCTTCTCCTGTCTATAACTAATAGAATAACAAAAGAATTATCGTAATCGGTCCATATTTCAACAACCTTTTTGAGTACAGTCTTTGACAATAGAACCTTAATAATGTTGAAACTTAATTATGGTCGAAATTCGACTATTGGACGACCGATTACAACAGGGGTATACCACTGTTAAGCACATTCCTCAGGGTAATAAAATCCTGTCTTGAAACATTTATTGATGCCTGCAATTAACAAATGGACAGAGCCTGTCCTGTTTGCGAGGATTTATGGCTAGGTCTAGGTAATGTCTACGTTCCTAAGGGCCATTTCGTTTAACGATTTACATTTGTATAACAAACTACTAGGAGAGTGATGTGAGAAAGGGAACGTGTAAAAGAAAATGACAACATGAATAGCGGTAAATAGTTCATTATTGGTTAAGTAGGTTTCTGTTTCGTCGTTGTTTAAATGTCCTACAGGTACAGGTACAATTTCATGATCGATCGAGTGGTGAGGAATGAGCTGTGGTCAACGTTATCTACGTATGGGGTGAGAGGTGGTCTGATTCTGATTGAAGTCTCTGTATGAGGGTTCTAGTGCTTGAGTCAGAATAAACGGGGCGTACACGGATGTGTTGCGTCACCATGGCTGTTCAACCTATTTATGGATAACTGTTTGACAGATTTAAAAGAAAGTATGTATGGGTTAAGAATGAATGAATTACTCATCAAATATTTACTCTAAGCTGATGATCAAGTAATACTTGCGTCATCCGCTAATAAGCTACAGGAGATGGTAAATATTATGAATGCAGTTTTGAAACGGAAAGGAATAAAAGTGAATGTAAACAAAACGAAAGTTATGCTTTTTGAAAGAGATGAATCTATGATGAATGGCAATATATTGATAGATGGGGAACAAGTGGAAGAGGTGAAAGAATTTGTATATTTGGGATCTAAATTTACAAAATATGGAACATATGAAAGTGATTTTGAAAGGAGAGTAGAATGCAGGGATTATGGTGAATGGTGCTCTGCATGCTTTTATGAATAGCCAGATGGTGTCTCAAAAGGCCAGACTGGCTGTGCATGCAGGAGTGTTGGTACCAACACTTATGTATGGTAGAGAAATTTGGGTATGGCAGATGAATCACAAAAGTAAAATAAATGCAGTAGAGATGGGAGCGTTGAGAAGCATGAGTGAATTAAAACTGAGTGACAGAGTAAGAAATAGTGTGATAAGAGAACGTTGTGGTATAAAAGATGAAATAATTAAAATTGAGTAAGGTATGTTTAGATGGTTTGGACATGTAGAGAGAACGAAAGGAGACTGACAAAAAAGATTTATGAGTCAAGAGTGAATGCGAAAGTTGGAAGGGGGGGAAGACCAAGGCGAACGTTGCTGGACCAAATCCAGGACATTTTAAGTAAGGGCCAGGTCAAGAGTACTCTAAACCGACGAACTTGTATGAAAGGTTTAATGAGAATGAAAGAAGCGAAGGAAATATGCAAGGATCGTGGCAAGTGGAAGGACGTGGTCTCTACCTACCCCTTTGGGAATGAGGCGTGATGCTATGTATGTATTAACTTTCCTATATCTTCGGTTTGGGTTTGGGTTGCAGGAAAAAACAAACGGTAAAGCAGCCAAGGTCAGTATGCTTGTGTCCAGGGCTAGCAATAGCAGTTTTATTTACAACGTCTTTAAATGGAAATCTTTTCCCATCGTCCCTAATTTTTAAGACCATGTCACGTTAGATCTTGCTGCGGTGTGAAGGTAATATGGAAAGATCTCGATGGAGCAGCCAAGGCCAATATGGCGGTGCCCATGGCTCGCATCAAGTGTATAACTTGCATCGTGGTTTGTTAAAACCATATTATGTTTATAATTTCAATCTGTTTTCCATCGTCTCTAATTTTTTCGGTTATGTATCGCATGTTGAATTACAGTCAGCCTCAGAATGTGGGTAAAAGGTGAGACCCTTGGTAAAGTAGCCAAGGTCAGTATGGCGGTGCCTATGGCTCACATCAGCTGTTTCAAATGCACCAACATCGTCAAAAAACTACACAATGTTTTTTAATTAAAACTTCTTTCCATCCCCTATTATTTTTCCGACCATGTATCGCATGTCGCATTACAGCCGGCTTCAAAATCTTGCTCGCATCTGTTGTTTTTGATGAACGAACATCATCAAAAACCACACAATGTTTTTAAATTGAAACCTCTTTCCATCGCCTCTTATTTTTTAGATCATGTATCGCATGTCCCATTACAGCCTGTCGCAGAGTGCGGGCAAAGGGAAAAGCGCTCCGTACAGTAGCCAAGGCCAATATGGCCTTGCCTATGGTTCGGGTCAGTTTTTTGATAAAACCACACAATGTTTACATTGTTATACTATTTTCCATCGCCTGTTAATTTTCTAATCATGTATCGCATGTTGCATTACAAGCGGTTGCGAAATGGGGGAAAAGGGAAAATCACTCGATCACACACAATATAGCGATGCCCATGGTTCGCATCAGCTGTTTCACATGTATCGTGGTTTGATAAAACCACATAATGTTTATAATGTGATACAATTTTCCATCGTGTCTATTTTTTTCAACCTGTCGCGGAGTTAGTAAAAATGGTAAGGCGCTCTGTACAGCATCCAAGGCCAATATGACGGTGCCTATGGCTCGCATCAGCTGCTTCAGATGCACTAACATCATCAAAAAACCACACAATGTTTTAAAATTGAAACTTCTTTCCATCCGCTATTATATTTCCGACCATGTATCGCATGTCCCATTACAGCCGGCCTCAAAATGGTGGCACAGGATGAGATGCTTGGTGGAGCAGCCTAGGCTAATATGGCTTTGCCTATGGCTCGCATCGGCTGTTTTATATTCACCGTGGTCTCACAATGTTTTTCCATTGAAAGCTTTTTCCATCCCTTTTTATTTTCCTGACCAATGTGTCGCATGTCGCATTACAGCGTGTCAATAGGCAAATGATAAGGCGCTCGGTACAGCAGCAAAGTTCAATATGGCGATGCCCACGGCTCGCTTCAGCCGTTTCACATCGTTTGCAACGTTTTTCTACCGCCTGTTATTTTTAGGCATGTATTGCATGTCGCAGTACAGCCTGTTGTAGAGTTCGGGCAAATGGTAAGGCACTCTGTACAACTGCAAAGGCCAATATGACAGTGTTTCCTAAACAGACCATGTTTACAATGTGATACTATTTTCTATGGTCTGCTATTTAACTAACCACGTATCGCATGTCACATTACAACGGACCGCAGAAGAATAACCAAGGCCAATATAACGATGCTAATGGCTCGCATCAGCCATTTCACAGGCACCGTAATTTCATAAAACCACACATGTTTATATTGTACAATGTTTTTCTACCGCCTCTTATTTTTAGACCATGTACCGCATGTTGCATTACAGCCTGTCGCAGAGTGCGGACAAATAATAAGGCGCAAACAACAGCAAAGGCTAATATGACGGTGCCTATGGCTTGCATCAGCTGTTTTATAAAGACACAATGTTTGCAATGTGATACTATATTTCATCGCCTGTTATTTCACTAACCACGTATGTCGCATTACAAAGGGAAAATCGCTCGACAGAATAGCCAAGGCCAATATGGCGAAACCCACAGCTCGTTTCAGCTGTTTCACCTGGGTTGTGGTTTGATAAAACCACACGATGTTTATAACGTGATACGATTTTCCATCGCCTATTATTTTTTGACTATATATCGCATGTTGCATTACAACTAACCGCAATGTAAAGGTAAATAGATAGACGTTCGACGGAGCATGTAATGGCAGATGGCGGTGTCCATAGCTTGCACCAGCTGTTCTTCACGTCTGTTTTTACGTCATGGAAAGTTTATTAGTTAGACATTTTTACAAACCATTCGCTTAGTTTCTGTTAAAAAAAGCTATTCCAAAGCAAAAGCAATTATACAATACAAGCTCCTTTTAATGTATTTTCAGCACTCGAAAGTATTTAGTAAAGAAAATTAAAATATCAACGTCATTCAAGAGCTTTATCCCGAGACTCGAATAATATATTACCTTTTAGCTCATGCCGACTTTAAGGCTTTGGGTTTGTTCACATTGACTGGAGTTGTTATAATTTAATGGGTTCGTAACAATATACTCACCGACCTGTCATGAGTGTGGAGCCCTCATGGACACATCTCGTCATACTGTGGCAGAATGCAAGTCATGGTGGCCTCAGCGGCATCCCCTGATATCTCTCGTTGGCGGTGGGCATAGCTGGTATATGCTCAGCAGTGAAAGTGGTTGGCGGATGGTCGTCGTCGTTGCTTCAACTGATGGACGTCCACTGCTGGACATAGGTCTCACGTAATGACGTCCAGAAGGCCCGAACTTGCGCCGCCTGGCTCGAGCGGCCACCGGCGACCCTCTTTATATCATCGGTCCACCTTGTGGGGGGTCTGCCTTACATTGCACCGTCCGGTGTGGGATCGCCACTGCAGCACCTTCGGCCCCCAACGTCCATCGGTCCTTCAGACTATGTTCCCCATCCATTGACACTTCAGGTTCGCGCTTCGTAGGACTATATCGGTGACTTTGGTTCTACTAAGGATCTCTTCATTTCTGATTCGATTACGTAGAGAAACTCTGAGCATAGCCCTCTCCATCGCACGCTGAGTGACTCTGAACTTTCGCATGAGGCCAATAGTCACCGACCACGTCTCAGAACCGTAGGTCATCACTGACAGCACGCATTGTTTGAAGACTTTGGTCTACAGGCACTGAGGGTTATCGGACAAAAAATCTGGCGTAGTTTCCCGAACGCTGCCCAACCGAGTTGGATACGGCGGTTGACCTCCTACTCGAAATTGGACCTAGCTAGCTGGACTAGGTTCCCAGGTATTTGTCCTCGTCAACAATTTCGACAGCTGAATTCTCAACGATGACTGTGTGTGGCGGTACATGGATATTAGACATAATTTTCTTACCCATGTTCATTTTCAGGTCCACCTGTTGAGAAACTCTGCTGAGGTCATCGAGCATTGAATTGAGATCTTCGAGAGTTTCTGCCATAATGACCACGTCATCGGCAAAGGAGGACACTGGAAACCAGAAGACGTGCCATTGCGAGTCTCCTGCCATTCTGAATGGTCGTAACAGAATCCGGAATGTCCGGAATCCCAGAGCCCAATGTCCCCACTGAACCTTTGATACTTCTGTTCCGGACACTAAGGGTCCCGCTGGGTTTAATACAAGTAATAAGATCCCGCAATCAGTTTTAGATTTACCTGTACACAGTATTAAAAAATATGTAAAAAACATCATTTTACAAAAGGCATATGATTGATTATTTAAGCGATAGATATGTTTGGACTTGATTTCAAAATATTACACATTGTAATATACAAAACTATATTTAATGGAGTAACCTCTGAGTTTCTTGATGGTTTCCTCTCAACAGAATCAATTTTTTGATCCCATGGTAGATTATAACTTCTTTTGGCGCATGAGAGCTTAGAGCCGGTAAAATTTTTACGAATGAAACGCGTGATTAGCGTCACGAAGATATGGAGCGGTTTTTTTTATAAATCTTTTGAAGGTTAGATTGTTTAATATTTCCAAATAACACGTGCCATATTAAATTGCCACTCCTCATCACATAATTTAATATACTACTTTTCATAAAATATTTTCTAATTCTCTTTTCTAAATTTTAAATACAAAAACAAAGTTTAATTTAAGTAAAATATTTGTATTAAGTTTCGACACTTTTAATATTTTAATGACAATTAAATTCCTATCAAACCTTCCCTTTTCCCTTCCTCTCAGTCTCGGAAATATTAAAACTACCTTACCTTCAAACGAATTAACATAAAAACCACTGCACATCGTCGTGACGCTAATCACGCGTTGTAAAAATTTTACCCGCTCTAAAGAAGTTTCACTTCAAAAAGATACCATTAGAAGTGAGCCTTATGTGTCACCATATTGACCTTGGCTGCTCTACATAGAGTCTTTTGCTTTACTCCACGACCGGTAGTAATGCGACATAGAATAGATTTACGACAAATTCCCCTGTTATATGAACAAACCCTCTTTAAATTTCTTTATGTATTTTTTTAGGCGTATGGTAAAAATGCGACGTTGACGAGAACGAATTGCTCTTAGAAATGTGTTAATTTTATAAAAAATAACGAGTACAAAGGAGTACTGATGAATGAAAACGTAATAGAGTTTTATATTCTTGTTGAATGGGCCATAAAAGCAACCTAACTGTATAAATTTTATTATTATTTGATTTATACAATATCAATTGACTTATGTATATTAATTAAGGAGTATAACATTTCCCACACTTATTGTTTATAATGCACAATGAATGATATTAAAAATATGCAAAAAAATACATTTATACATACAGAGCTGTTCGCGCCATCTGTAAGCTTTCCGAGGTACTAATGCGCTTACTATCGGGAAGAGGCGCGTCTGCATGCGTTAGAGGGCGCCTCTTGGGCAGTTCCATAACGCATGCAGCAAAAAATATAGTTTATCTGGGTCCAGCTGTCATCGGGCTAGATGTATTTCATTCGGCCGATAAAGGCCCGGTTCTATTCTTTTTTGGTGAAACGTACAGTTTTCCACGGGGTTTATGATTGCGGTTGGTGAAATTGTCGTGTTAAGCACCTATTAGTGGCTCCTTTTTTTCGAATTACACGAAGTCCGGCAGGTCTACGCGGCCACAGTCCATTCAGTTGAACATTTCTGTGTCTGGTGGTGCACAGGACCACCATGGAGTGGATACCAGATCGGCGTCGCCGACGCTTTCCGCGATGCCTTAGCCAGGTCACGTAAGACACATATCACGAACCACACATTCATAAACACACCCCTCCGTGAACAGTCACCTACCACAGGGTCGTCGCCGCCCCAGGAGAACGGGATTCAAGGTAGTTACCGACTCACAACTGTTCGACCCCCCAGGTGGAATTTCTCTCCTACATTTCTCCTCCCGCCCTCTCAGGGACCGATCTGACCTGGACTTCTCATGGGTCCGAGTCCAGGGGTATATATGTGTATTTGTCAATCCATGACAGTTACTTCAAACGCAATGAGATTTCCCTAAGAGCAGACCGAATGTGTTGATCCTCCCTTATCCATCCACCTAAAATATCTGTGATGTGTCAGCAAAATTTTACAGCTGTCATCCCATCCTCTTTGGCTCCGTTTAACCCAATTGTTCCAAATGCCGAGTAGTCGGAAATCTTCTTCCCCACTACTGGACATCTTTCGTAAATTTACCAGTCTTCCACATCTTTTAATTTCTTATCCATCGAATCCTATTTTACTTCCTATAAAGCACTGATGTATAAAACTAACAAATAATAACAACAAACTACAGGAATTAATTCATCATAAAAATTTTAACAAAAAAAGAACCGCCTTTAAAACTAATTCTTACAAATATATTAATATGCTCTAATAAGTAAAAAATAATTGCGTATTCTTTTTTAGAGTTCTTCGTATTCATATATTCAGAGTCGGCGTCGGCGAAGGTAGGTATGTCCCGCGTGTCCACTTGGCAGTTCCGGGGCCAACCTTTATACATAGTATATCTTATAAATATTGCAATGCAGCAACAAACGTAAGCTTATTGCTAATTGATTACAGACAGTTATAAATTCTGCCAAAAAACGCACCCTTACTGTAAGCCGTCGAGGAGTTCCATTGATCATAATATTTTGCTACGACAATCACTTACCCATACCAAAGTTCCGGTTGGTGACTCAAATATCCGGAGATCTTACAAAAGATTCTGCCGAGTATCGTTAATTTGCTCCTAAGAATTGAAGAGTTCCGTTACTTTGTCATGGATGTTATAATCAAAGCCTAACCAAACTATCATCAAATAACCCTTGAAGTATGTCCTTTCCAATAAAAAACGACACATGCTTATTGCAAATTTAACACTTATCCGGTTTTCTCATAGATGCCATCATTAGAGCTGGATTTAAAAAATGGGACCCTACGACAAGCACCATGTTTCATATAAAAAAATCATTAAGATTGGTTCACCCAGTCGAAAGTTATGAGGTAACAAACATAAAAAAAATACAGACGAATTGATAACCTCCTCTTTTTTTTTGAAGTCTAAAATTGGTGAAATTTTCTTCTTATATATACAGCATCAAAGCATCAAAGCTATCTCCTGTGTTATATATAGCTGAGTTGATGCAGCCTGCTGGATTCTTAGGTACAGGGTAGTTTTTAAATTCAAATGTCCTCCAGAGTCCTCTGTAATTACAGGAGTGGCCATTGCTCTGTCAGAAGCAATTCTGTATGCCTATTCCCATAACATCCCACATACTATAAACCTGACTGACTCTGTAAGCTGTTTATTGGCCATCAAAGAAAATCCCATTCGATTGACCATTATTTTCAGAATCAGAGAGGCTTTGTTCTCATGCTGTCAACGGAATTTAACTGTTTTGCTTGTTTGGGTTCCCAGTCACTCTGGTATCCCTTTTAATGAGACAACAGACTAAATCGGCAGTCCAAGATGGAACACTTGATCGTTTTCAAAACTACTTACACGATATAAGTTCACTTTCCAAGTCTTACATGGAAAAATCTTGGAATTCATTCTGGATTTCATCAAAATTGGTTAAAAGTTAGGTCATGCCGGTCCGTGGCCAATCGAAGGAGGCCACCAAGGTCACCAAGTCCCATAAATCGTGATGGGACTGTAGACGGCGGGAGGAGATATTATATGAGAGATTCCACCTACGGGTCGAACAGCTGTGAATGCACCTACTTGGAGTCCCGGGCGCCGTTCTCCTCGGTCGGCGACGACCCTGGCAGAGTGTCTGAAGCGTGGGTGTATTTATGAATGTGTGGTGAGTGAAATGTCTTACATGACCTGCCAAGGCGTCGCGATGGTAGCTGCTTTCGGCGACGCCGGTCTTCTTATCCACTCCAAGGCCGTCTAGATGCACCACCAGGCACAGAAATGTTCAAAACTGAGGCCACCACGTGGGCCGAATAACTTGTGGCCGCGTGGACCCGCCGCACTACATTTTATTAGCAAGAGGGGGTACGAGAGAGTCTCTAACGCGAAGACTTCTTCAACGGCATAACAAAACCCAAAAAACCGCGTGGAATTACTGCACTTTTCGCGACAAATAGACAAACCCGAGGCGGGCTTCCTTAGCCCGTCCAATACGCCTCGTGATTGGCAGCTACTCATAGACTATATATAAAACTCTATGCTCCATGCTTATGGAACGGCGCCCTTTAGTGGTAGACGTGCCGCTTCCCGATAACTAGCGCATTAGTACGTCGGAAAGCTTGCATATAGCGTGAATACGCCGCTTCCGAGGTACCAATGCTTAGTACCAGATGGCGCAAACAGTTAGTATTATGCAGCCATTCAACCAAGTATCCCAAGGTGGCCCTGGTTTTTTCTCAATAGATATCCTCACCATATCACGAATGCCTCTTGGTCACTTGTGTTCCCCTGTTCATCTAGCGAAACCCCCAGACACTCAATTTGTGTGACCTGGACCAAGGCACTGTTTCTCATATCATATTTAGTTGTCCTAAAATATCCCATCCTATATATGATATTATTCCTTCCACTGTTCCATTTCCTTTAAATGTTGAGTATATAGTCCCTATTGTAAATATTAAATGTAATAGAATGAAGTTGTAATTTTTAGGTCCATTACAATATATAAGTATCAAATATAACAAATAGAACAACAATAGAATTAGCGGAATTAGTGTAGCAGTGGACGCGCGATGCCGCTTCTTAAATCTCTGATATCTCCTAACATATAAATTTTAATAAAGTGCTCTTAAAAGCAGTTTTGATCTACATGAAATATACAATATATACAATGTATTTTTATTGGATAAGGGTTATTAATCTATTGTATAAAAAAGCTTTTGAAACAACACATTTTTTCCGCAATATGTAAAAGATAAAAATGGTTACTGTGGGTTATCCTTTAGAGATAAATATATACTATTGCAAACTTTTTTATCAATCTTTTTATGATATACAATTTCGTAGTACATTAATTTGATCTATCTCGTAAGGTTTAGCCAACGTTTGCGATTTAAGCGCACAAAAATACGTTTTTTACATCACAATACAATGCTTTGTATTATTCAGGTTTTCTTTATTATAATATGTATGTATTATATATATATAAACCTTCCTTTTGGATCACTTATCAAATTAATTTTTAGTGAAGCAAATAAAACAAACAACTTTTTAATCAAAAACCTAACAAAACGTACAGTTTATTACTAATTTCTCGGGTGCATTTTATATCGTGGCACAAGTGTGAAATTTCAAAACATCGCAACATTCCTATCATAAAAATGTTTACAGCCATCGTAACTCCTAAACCTGCACGAAAAATGACGCTTAATGAAAACATAAATTATGAATTGTTATATCCTGCACCATTTTATTGCGCCGAGTTCATTTGAGATTTCATTGTTTCATTCGAATACACTACAACAGTTTATTTTGAAACGAATAATCTAATAAGTAAGTAGCAGCCCATTAACGTACCACTGCTGGGCACAGGCCTCTTCACTCCGAGGAGCGAGGGTTTTAAGAGCATAGACCCACCACGCTGCTCCACTGCGGATTGGCAGGCATGGTACACAAGTGCACTCTCTATTCCTTCACTCTCATAGTCCAATGTGACGGGAATTCGACACGACCGGAGAGAGATCAGGCGCAAGACCGACGGCTTAACGTGTTCTCCGAGGCACGGGGATGGATCACACCGCCAATTTCCCAACTTCGGGCAAATATTGAGAAAATCTTAATAGAAAACTCAATATTGATAATAATCTATTCTAATAAAAATTACGTTAAATGTGAAGAAAATGAAACGGATGTCTGTCTAATTTGCTATGTATTTTGTGGGTTCTTCTAGGAACAGCCCTCGATTCCTTGCAAGTTTAAATTACCATCAGTCGTACCATTGGCAATAATATGAATATATTTGTCAATCCATAAGTAAATTTGAATAAAGACACTTTAATTTCAATATAAATACACAATTTGTTTTAATATCTAATAGTAACCTGGCTTTATTTAAGAATACATTCTTACCTTCACTCGAATACACTATATCAGTTTGTTTTGGAGCGAAACTTCTAATAAAAATCACGTTCAATGTAAATAAAATGCAAAGGACTTCTGTCAAATATGTTGTTTCCTTAAAACAGAGTGTAAAATAACTTTCTTAACTTTCAATTTTGAGACGGCTGTTAATAATATTTGACGATTCAAAGGTGAAACTTACTTGAATAACGAAAATTTTATGCGGTTCGATTTGAAATATGACATTCTGAAAATAATAAATACTAAAAGACGCGTAAATGAGAGTAATTGTTATACTTTTTAATAAAATGAGTTGTTAAGATCAATAACCTCAGATACGCAAACGACACGACACTTTTTGTATCATTCGAAAGCAAACTCACTCTACTGTTCCGAAGGCTAGAGCTGGAGAGTGGGCTGGCAGGACTTAGCATCAATAAAACAAAAACAAAAGTTATGCTAATTGACAGAGCTAGACAACTCTGTAGGACTGGAGAACTGTCGGACTTAGATTTTGTTAACGAGTTTGTGTGCCTTGGATCGTTGCTATCGGATCACGGAGGAAGTGAGCAAGATATCAAATAGCTAAAGAAGCCATAACTAAAATGACGAGACTTGGTAAAATCAAAAATATCCATTCTCACCAAAAAAGCGACATATTACAGCTATAGTCTTCCCCATCTTCCTTTGTGGAGCAGAGTCTATCTTGGAGTAGCTCTGTGTTGACACCATACTCTCAACTAAGTGCTTTCAAACTATTCTTGCCTACTTTGGTCACATTGCCCGACAACTTAGACAAGTGAATAGTTACTGGCAAGATAGAGGGCAAAAGACCACGCAGCCGATCAACTTAGCCACTGGTCCGAACAAATAAAGGCAATTACAGGTCTTCCATTTGTTGCCGCCATAAGGAAAGCCGAGGACCGAACAAAGTGGAAAGCACTGAAGAAGAAACTGACGCAGACACCAAAGTACGGCCCTTCAAACATGAAGTATACGACCGAGAAGAAGATACTTTTTATTACTCGGACTTTATTTGACATTGCATTGTTACATACAATCGAATACAGTATATCAGTTTCCTTTAAAACGGATTTCTGTCCAATTTTCGTTAGCTATATCACATTTGAATTATATACTAAAGACAAGTGGTCAAATTTAAATAAAGTAGAACAAATTGCTACCACTATGACTCCTTTATTTCAGACTATCGGTCCGTCCCGGCTTCGCACGGGTAGACATAAATAGGTACAGATATTTAAGTTATAAGCATTATAATTAAAACGACCATGAATTAGCAAATATATGAAGAAGTGTGATTCCTAATACTAAAACTAAGTAGCTCTGAAAAGAACTTTTTAAGTGAAGCATAAAAATGTGTTAAAAAAACTCGAAATATTCAATATCGCTTGCGTCCACTGCGTAAGGTAACCTAGTTCATAATGGTGCTCCCCCTTCTCCCGCACTGCCCCTCTCTCGTCGAGTTACCATTTTAATTTTAATTTCATGATATCTTTTGAATGGAATATCCGATTTCAATCATTCAAAAAGTAATCATCAGGTATTGAGACAGTCTTGAATATTAAATTATTTATTTGTATAAAAAATTATAATGGTATGGATAACACGGTTTGATTTTGATCGGCATTTCTATCAATTTGTTAAATGTAAAAAAGAAGTTATAGTGACGTAACTACAATAGTTAGACATATGGTGTTGCAAAGTTTTTTGTAGATATTTATATATTCTATAATATTGTCGAACATTTTTTTGTCCTATCATTAATACTCTTCACAGCGTATGCGATGAAAGACATTTTATGGCAAATTTTTTACACCTTCGGTTGGTTTTAATAGGAATTTCTAAAGATTTCTATAATAATCTAGAACTAAATATAGCCTAAGTTACTCAGTGATAATGTAGCTTTCTAATGAAAAAAGAATTATTAAAATCGGTCCAGTTTTTGAGTTTATTCGTTACATACAAAACTACAAATCTTTCCTCTTTATAATATTAGTGCAGATGACATTGTTTTACTCACTAGAATACACTATATCAGTTTATTTTTAACCGACTTCAAAAAAAGAGGAGGTTATTTATTATGTATTATTATTATGTTTGTTACCTCCTCATACCTCTGAACCGATCTTGATTATTTTTTTTAAATAAAAGGTGGTGCTTGTCATAGGGTCCCATTTTTTTAAAATCCAGTTCTGATGATAGCATCCACGAGAAAACCGGATAAGTGTTAAATTTGCATAAATGCTTAATGCACATTATAAATGCAAAAACCCGCAATTATTTCTTACTTTTTAGAGCATATTAATGTATTTGTAAGTTTGTTTTGTTTTCTTTTTTTGTTAAAATTTATATTTATAGTAGAAAATTCTTATCTATAGAACATTATTCTAAAGAAAATATCTCTCCAAATTGCTAAGCATTCTCAAATTATGATGTGATGGATCTTTTCATAATTTCAAAGAGTTTAAGCACTACTGTCACATAAATTACATAAACAACGAATTGTACATATAGAGAATTGTAACATTATATATTTTCACCATATACAAAGTTGATTATAGTTATATTGTTAGCTTTCGTAGACTCCATTACCTCTTGCAGTATATAAAAGTTCGCTCCAACCATTCGTCTCAATTAGGACAGTATCTTTCCTTTGTTGGGGATGAGTTTTGTATAAAACCAAAGCAATTTCTTTGCGGTTTCATTACTTGTAATTGCTTTTTTGTTTTACTGCATGTATAACATTTATCTATATATTAATACGTGAAGCAAAAACTTTCGCTGACGGACGAGTATGAAATTTCCCACACTCATCTAAACTAATATTATAAAGAGGAAAGATTTGTGTTTTAGTATGTAAGTTATGTATTTGTATTTGTTATGTTTTCACGCAATAACTAACGGCTCGATTTCGAAAATCTTTTCACCATTAGGAAGCTACATTTACACTGAGCGATATAGGCTATATTCGCTTCGTCGTCGTCGCTTCAACCGATGGACGTCCACTGCTGGACATAGGTCTCACGAAATGATGCCCACATGGCCCGATCTTGTGCCGCCTGGCTCCAGCGGCTACCGGCGATCCTCCTTATATCGTCGGTCCCCCTTGTCGGGGGTCTTCCTAAACTGCGTCGTCCAGTGCGGGGTCGCCATTCCAGCACTTTCCGACCCCAACGTCCATCGGTTCGTCGGACTATGTGCCCCGCCCATTGCCACTTCAGGTTCGCGATTCGTAGAGCTATGTCGGTGACTTTGGTTCTGCTACGGATCTCCTCATTTCTGATTTGATCGCGTAGAGAAACTCCGAGCATAGCCCTCTCCATCGCACGCTGAGTGACTCTGAGCTTCCGCATGAGGCCCATAGTCAGCGACCACGTCTCAGAACCGTAGGTCATCACTGGCAACACGCACTGTTCGAAGACTTTGGTCTTCAGGCACTGAGGGATATTGGACGAAAAAGTCTTCCGGAACTTCCCGAACGCTGCCCAACCGAGTTGGATTCGGCGGTTGACCTCTTTCTCGAAATTGGACCTACCTAGCTGGACTATGTGTCCCAGGTATGTATACTCGTCAACAATTTCGAGTGTAGAGTTCTCAACGATGACTGGGTGGAGCGGAACATGGATATTGGACATAACTTTCGTCTTATCCATGTTCATTTTTAGGCCCACCTGTCGAGAAGCTCTGCTGAGGTCATCGAGCATTGCATTGAGATCTTCCAGAGTCTCTGCCATAATGACCACGTCGTCGGCAAACCGTAGATGAGTGATGTACTCGCCGTTGATGTTGATGCCCAGTCCGTTCCACTCCATAAGCTTAAACAGGTCCTCCAACGCCGCAGTAAAGAGCTTCGGGGAGATAACATCTCCCTGTCGCACTCCACGCTGCAGTTGGATAGACTCTGTGCTTTGGTCCTGTATACGGACTGACATAGTGGCGTTTTCGTACAAACACTTCAACACGTGTATGTACCGGTGGTCAATTCGGCATCTCTGCAAAGATCTCAACACGGCCCATGTTTCCACCGAATCGAAGGCTTTCTCATAGTCCACGAACGCCAAGCAAAGTGGCCGATTATACTCCTCGGTCTTCTGTATAATCTGCCGCAGCGTAAAGATGTGGTCTATGGTACTAAAGCCTTTTCGGATTCCGGCTTGTTCGGGGGGCTGGAAGTCGTCAAACTTCCGAGCGAGACGATTCGTAATGACCCTCGAGAACAGGCTATATTACTTTCTCAAAAATATAGGGATCCCTAATAAAAATGCATTAATGTAACCCAATGTATGAAACAAAATATCTGTTACCGCGGGCGCTGCGAAAACTATTCCAGATAGAACAAAAAAATGTTCTACAATATTATAGAACGTATTAATATCTACAAAAAAGTCAAAGATATCATTTGTCTAACTACAGTAGTTATGCCACTATAACTTCTTAATTACATTTAAAAAGTGAATAAAAGTGCCGACAATAATAAACACATATTATTCATATCTCTGTATTAATCCTCATTCTATTAATGATTTTATTAAAGACAGTTTCAATACCTGTTAAATACATTTTAAGTTAATAAAATCGGACATTCCATTCAAAAGATATAATGAATTTAAAAATCCCGATTTGAACTTCATAGTGTCAAATGTCGTGTTTAGGGAAGTTCTAAGACAATAAAGTATTACAAATAAATCATTTCAATGTTGTTTGACCAAACAATGATTCAATTGTTTTGTATAACATGGAAATTGCTAGTACTTTTCAAAATTTATTTAGCAACATGGCTTCAATGACTTCTATTATAGACTACTAACCAGCCAGTAGCCCATTCTCTTCTTTCTAAGTATCTCCCCGAAAGCTATGTTGTCTTTATCTCCCCGAAAGCTTTATATAATAGAATTAAAATCTTTTTATCTATTACAAACATCTAAAAATCTAACAGTGAGGGCTCGCCTCCTTGCTGTTTCTAAACGTGAGTCAGGTGTCTGGATACATGCGCTTCCATCTGCATCCGTAGATACCTTGTTAGACATGACTACGTTATCTTTATCTA
Source organism: Elymnias hypermnestra (assembly GCA_015832385.1). NCBI lineage: Eukaryota > Metazoa > Arthropoda > Insecta > Lepidoptera > Nymphalidae > Elymnias > Elymnias hypermnestra. The sequence continues at coordinate 460,114 of JACTOM010000066.1, read as the reverse complement.
CGTGTCTGCGTCTGGGTGTGAAAACAACAGAGCCCCATCGTTGTAAATGTTGTGAGTGGGTGAATCAACTCGGTCACCACGGTCTGTCTTGTCTTCGTAGTGCTGGTCGTCTTCCGAGACACGCCGGCATCAACGACATCATCAGAAGGACTCTTGTCACCATTAATGTGCCGGTTATTCTCGATCTGAATGGAATTGCACGTGATGCTGGTAAGAGACCTGATGGTATGTCGTTGATGCCTTGAAAAAAAGGAAGGTCGTTGGTGTGGGATGCTACATGTGTTGATACGCATGCACCATCTCACATTGACGCTACCTCCAAATCAGCGGGAGCGGTGGCGTTATTAGCTGAAAAGGCCAAGAGGCGCAAATATGAAACCCTTGCTTTAGAATACATATTTGTGCCTTTTGCCGTGGAGACATCGGGACCGTGGGGTCCTGGGGCTAAAAGTGACCCTGAGGCCGGGTGGTACTTCGGACAGCGTATAAGTTTCGCTGTCCAAAGAGGTAACGCTGCCAGCCTTATGGGCACCCATCCATTTGCTTTTGATGGCGCATTTTAGTTACTTTTATTTTTTCTGTATTAAAGTTAAGGTTCGATATAATGTTACCATAGTTAATTATAATAATTTGGAGTGTAAGAGAGGATCTTGTCGTCTACAGCAGCTTTCGGGACGCTCTGGTAGGTTACAGACCCATTTCACTCACACACTTACAAATACACATTCACGTGATCATTCATCTGCCAGGGTTCGTCGCCGTCGAGGAGATTGGCGCCGGGAGACCAGGTAGGTGTACAATTCACTTATATCTGTCCGACACCTAGGTGGATTTAAATCAGGTAATAAATGTGACCCTGGTAACTATCGTCCTATTTCTGTGTTGCCTACCCTCAGTAAATTTTTTCAAAAATTTTACTTCATCAACTACTTAATCATTTTAATAGATATAACTTGCTTCATCCTGAGCAATACGGATTTAGAAAAGGTCGCAATGCTACAGACGCGGGTGTGTCACTCATGAGACTTATTTTTGATGCTTGGGAATGGTCCCAGAATGCGCTTGGAATATTCTGCGACCTTTCAAAGGCTTTTGATTGTGTAGAGCATAACACTCTCACATAAAAATTAAGTCGTTATGGTGTGAGAGATGGGGTAATTAATTTGTTGAATTCTTATCTTGAAAATAGAGTTCAAAAGGTATTTGTAAATGGCGTTGAGTCGTCGGGATCACTGGTAAAAATGGGTGTCCCACAAGGGTCATTTGATTTGATTTGAACGGTGATTTGATATACTGAGAATTTAACGGAAAACTCAGGGCGTAGTGTCTGTAGCCCAACAAGCTAACCACTAGGCCAAAGAAGCTAACAGCTCCCCTTGTCACTTCAGATGAAGGTACCCTGTCCTGTGAAAATCAGCTCTGAATAAATGAGAACATGTCAAGGGTCTATATAAACGTACGACCGAATGCCCGAAACATTTGTAATTCATTAGTGCTTTTAATTTAAAATGCCAATGTCTCCGTCCCCTTGCGGCTTTTCTCCCGGATTATTCTGAAATTGAACTTTTTCACGCACGACCCTTAAATTTATATAGGAGTTCCGTAGATTTTTACCTATATTTATATAAAATGAGCGTTAAAGTACTGCGAAATCTAACGCGCTTTTTAACGGAAATAACCGTCGCATTGATTGATTGCCCTGCGGGTCGAATGACGCTAAAGTGGCTCTTGGGACTTAAATGTTAATGAAAGACCACCAAATGTCATCATTTTTATGTTTGCTAATAGTTAGACTATACAATGTTATCTTTTGTTTATTAAATTAAGACTTTGGTGTAGCGTCACGTTGCACTAAACTTTAAGATAGTGAATAAAGTCAGTCTTGTATTTATAGGCTGATATCTTAAAAATTGAACCTAACCTCAAGGATTTTCATTGTTATTCACGTCACTTATATAATCAAAAACACAAATAATCACAGTTTACAAAAAACATAATGAACTAGACGCGACACATGCACTGTTACTAACGGTCATTGTGTAACTAATTTTTTTTCCTATAGTCTGGTGTTATCTCTACGCAAATTTTGTTACGACAGTTACCGAGAAGCGATATAGATAACACACATATGACTTAAAAAGAAAGAGATGGGTATATTTCTGATTGTCCGAGTTTTTCTTATTTTTTTATTGTTGACAGTTTAGCGTTTGACTGTGATCTCACCTGATTGTAAGTGATAATCAGGGACCTCTGCTAGCAAAGAAACTGCTCTCACCACTGCGCCAGTAAAAACTAGACCGAGTTGAGACAGAATTATCGTATCTAGTCATAGTTGACCCGGGCAATCTAAGGGCCCGCCACACCCCCACCCATCATACGCTATACCTTCACCTTTTAAACCTTTCATATCTTTTAAGATATATAATTTAATGGACTATTACTGGCAGTTTTCATCTACATAACATATAGCACATTTGTAATATATTTAATTGGATGATAAATAATACAGTATTGTATAAAATAGCTTGGTAAATAACACGTATTTTTTTGTAATATGTAAAAGATAAAAATGGTTACTGTAGGTTATACTTTAGAGATAAATATACATTATCTTTTCGAAGGACATTAACTCAATCTACCTCGTAAGGTTTTAGCGCATCGCATTAAAAATCATTGAATTTTTCGACTTTTCTCTTATTAGTATAACTTTGTATTATACATATAAACTTTCCTCGTAAATAACCCTATCTATTGCTGTAAAGTGTATTAAAATCTGTTGCGTAGTATAAAAGATTTAAGCGATTTATAACTGCAACAAAAACTGTGTTTAATATTTTACACGGACTCCTAAAAGCAGCCGTTGAAACAAATTGAAATTATGCAAACATGTACCTACGTCTGTCTGATGTACAGTGTCGCTCTGAGTGTACAGTTTGAATAATATTTATTATTTATTTGTTTTAAAATACCTAATAATTTAAGGTAAATAAGTGAAACCGTAATGAGATTACCAGCATCTGGAGTTATCTTCTTTAGTTAGAAAACCGAGTCGCTTCTGCAATCTATTCGCTTAAATCTTTTAAAGTATTAAACAAATCTTAATGCAGTTTTCAGCAATAGATAGAGTGGTTTAAGAGGAAAATTTATATGTATAATACACACATATTATAATACATAAAAGCCGAAAAATTCAGTGATTTGTAAAGGGATGTAACCAACATATTTTTGTGCAATTAGATCGCAAACATTTCCTTAACCCTTACGAGATAGATGAAATAAATGTACTACATAATGATAAATCCTATAAAGATCTATAAAAAAGTCCATAATGGTATATATTTATCTCTAAAGGTTAACCCACAATAACTATTTTTATCTTTTACATACTACTAAAAATATGTGTTATTATCCAAGCCGCTTGTATATGCAATATAATATTATTCTTTATCCAATTGAATATGTTGCGGACGGGAGCTGCGAGCTTAACGCATCTCCGGCGGCGACTAATTCTGATTGGTCAACCGCCGGACACCCCCCTCCCTCTCCTACCTCAACACCCGTGATCGCCCTCTCTCCTGCTCGTGCCGCCGTATGTATATGCCGAGCAGGAGAGTTGTATAAGAGGCTTCTCCCAGAATTGTACATCACATTTCGCCTTAGACTCCCGAACGGAGTAGATCCTCTTTTAAGCGCGACATCAAGAACTTTGCCGAACCCGAACTACCGAAACGTGAACTCTGAAGAACCGAACATAGAAGCACTGAAACCTAATGACCCAAGCCTGAAGCACGAATACTGACGACTGAAGACCCACGCATCGAATATTATACTATTATAAGAACCAAAGACCCGAACCCTCAAGCAACGAAGAACTGATGATCCGAAACTGCAAGAACTGAAGGCCGAAGCTCTCAAGAACCTGAACATTGACGAACGGAACCCGCAAGATCAAAGCACCTGAACCACATACATCCGGAGTCTGAACCTGAATTCCTCCCCAACAGAATATATGATATATGTTGTATATTTAATGTTAATCAAAACTGCTCTTAATAGGATTTCAACAAAATGGATATCTTGTGTGTTGTATGTGGGCGCGAGGCTTTAAAAACTGATATTTAACTTTTGTCTTTATATTTTACGTCTTTAACAGTAACTCCCTGTTTAATTTTGGACGTGGAACTCTTTAAACATTATAAATTAGTCAAACACGAGTACCTTCATTAATAATATCCAACGAGCCCCAACCCGAGACCCATACAATGAGTGCTGCCGCACATTATTCTGTCTTAAACTTGATAAACAAATGAGCATTGTTATCGCAATTCGTCAGTTACCAACTTCAGGAGTAGTTCCTCCACTATATATACAATAGTAAGCACACAGTTTTGTTATGAGACGTATTTATTTCAGGGACTACTGGTTCGATTTGAAACATTCTTTCACACAGAATCCTTTTTGTTTTGAAACAAAAGATAGCGTGAATAAATTATATCTTTACATAACCTATGAAAGATGAATAATTTTTAAACAAAAGATAGTAGCATAAATGACTGCCATATTTAAAAACCCTAGAAATGAATTAACAAAACCGTTTCTATAGACAAACGGTCTCATAATTCATGTCACAACCTTGTGGTTGCGTGGGTAGATGCGTGGGAGTGCGTGGGTGGATGCGTGGGAGTGCGTTCATTGTTTGATAGCCCATTTATCCAGGAAACCTATAGTTTATATATCATCACGATAAAACAAATAGTAGCAGTGCACGAATGAAGAATGTATCAAAATCGGGTTGTATTCCTTTTGAGAGATTCCGCAGCGCATTACGTAAACGGTTAAAGATTCCCAAATATTATGTATAACAAAATTGTTCCTCTTTAAAAGTTCTAAAAAAAATTCCACAACAGTATATATGTAACTTTTAAAGATGGCTCACTACAACCATTTATATGCCAACCGTATTTGTTCTAAAATGATGCAGCATTTTCGAAAGGTTTTATAAACCTATCTTTTACTAGGGTATAAAGGATTTTCAATTACTAAAAACTAGAGTTAAATAATTTTTAAATTCTTTATAAATAAAGAAGTATAAGCAAATACATTTAAAAACTTTAGGAGTCCTTTTCATGATTTTTAGCACGGAGACCTGAAAACATACGATAAAAGTGGATTGTATATTGAGTATTAGTTTCAGAATTCATTTGCCAGGCATAGCATACGTGGCCTGATGTCCACGAGGTCCGAAGGGTCAGAGACCTGGCCGACCAGGCTCTGGTCCAAAAATGGTGTAATCATCTCGGATCCCCAGTAGCGGGTATGGTCACTGTGGCGGCGATCCGTCCTCACCTGGAACAATGGCTTTCCATGGAGCACGGGACGTTTTCCTACAGATTGGTGCAGGTTCTGACCGGACATGGGTGTTTCGGAAAGTTCCTGCACCAAATTGGTTGGGAGGAGTCACCCGCTTGTCATCAGTGTGGCGCAGATTTAGATTCAGAGCATCACACTGTGGCAGATTGTGCGGCCTGGGGACCTCAGCGTCACCTCCTGGTGGCGTTGATCGGCGGCGACTTCTCGTTGGGAAGCCTTGTAGGCGCGATGCTCTCCAGCGAGAGATGGTGGGCGGAAGTGGCCTTCTTTTGCGAGACGGTAGTCTCACTGAGGGAAGCCCACGAGAAAGAGAGGGAGAATGCAATGGATGCACCCCCTCACCGCCGAAGGAGGCGGAATACAAGGCGGCGCATGTTTGCGCATCTCCTCCCGCCTCCGTGAATCCACCGTCGGACTCATCCGGGACACCAGGGCAGAATGCGAAAGCTGATCACCTGGTGCCTCACTAATGCATGAAGAGGGTTCCGCTGGGATTTAGTGGGTATTGCGAGACCTTCCATCGCCAAGTCCTGCACTCCTGACTGGTCATCGGTTAGGGTTAGTGCGTAAATTGCATTTCCCAGCGATAAAAAAAGGCATAGCATACGTATTTATAAAAAGATACCATACTGACGGCCTCGCTGGAGTAATGGTGCGAGTATTCATTTCGCTAGCAGAAGTCTTCGCTAGCATAATTAGCAAAGACGTCCTGGTAGTAATAAATTTACCTTCAGGTATGATGCCGTGTAGAAACTAAAAGATTAATGTGATGTAATCTTAAGGTAAGATAAGTCATGCGCTAACCTGTCAGAAGGATCAGATAATAGTATAAAAAAAGTAAAAAGTAAGTAGCAGCCCATTAACGTCCCACTGCTGGGCACAGGCCTCCTCACTCCGAGGAGCGAGGGTTTTTAGAGCATAGACCCACCACGCTGCTCCAGTGCGGATTGGCAGGCATAGTACACAAGTGCACTCTCTATTCCTTCACTCTCATAGTCCGA
>JACTOM010000066.1:399361-453706 GCA_015832385.1 Elymnias hypermnestra | reverse complement strand
TATAATAACTGCCTCATTGGTCTAGTGGTTAGCATGTTCGACTACAGACATGAGGTCCTGGGTTCGAGTCCCGGGTCGGGCCAATTCAAAAATCAATATTGAGTTTTCTATTTAAGATTTTCTCAATATTTGCCCGATAATAGTATATATTTTAGTAAATATTAAAGTTTTAACAAATGTTCTAGCAATTTGCAAACTATTTAATGTTAAACAACAATTCCGTTTACAAGACAACAGAGATTAGCTGGATGGCATATGTATTATTCTAATTTAAACTTTACAAAACAAATGAGCCATGTCGCGTGAATTTGTTTGACTAAACTTGACACTAGTGGAATATATTATAACCTAGTACTTGCACGAGTTACAAGGTTTGCATAAAAATTAGCACTCGATGTTATGCCTTTTAATTTATTTCTTTTTTTCGCTGGGACTTGCATTTACGCATGCAGGCAGGAGTAATACCTTTAACCAGAAATGTCAAAAGCTAGAGGTACCCTCCGCATCCTAATCTATAGCACCAGGGTTTGATAAAGACATTCTACTCTGGGACCCCGGACATAAACTATCTGGTCCAAAGGTGGAAAAAGGATCTCAGGTCTTCAGGAGCAGGTTCTTACTGGACAAGGACCCTCTGGGGATTTAGGATATCAGCATTACCTAATGGTGGCGCTGATTGGCGCGGACCATAAGCTGGTGATTATTATAGACGCGATGATCGTTAATGAGCGATGCTGGGCGAGAGTGGTCGTCTTCTGTGAAATGGTCGTCTCGCTGAAAGAGATAATTGCGCACACCTTCGTGAACTCTCGGTCAGACACAGCCGGGACATCAGAGAGGAATTTGCGGGCATTCTTCGGATGTGGCCGGGTTTTAATAGATATTGCGAGGTCTCTCTCCCTGCCAAGATCTACACTCCCAACTCTAATTGGGAGACATAAATGCATTTCCCAGCGTCAAACAAAACCAATTAAATGGACAGAAAAGCACTTCTGATCGTCGGTCTACTCTTTCGGACAGAGGTGACCTTTGCTGCGGTTTCCTTCGCTCTTTCTGATACATTCTTCTGTAGGGTGATGTTCTCAATGAAGCAAGTGACCTCCTTCCCACCAATTTCGGTACAAAGCAAACTGCGAGGCTGAGGGGTAAAAGATAGCGCATGCTTGCGCACGTTCTAACATCTCCTTGAATCCTCAGTCAGACTTATCCAGGAGATTAGTGGCGCATGTGAAACTTGAATCACATTCTTGTGTAAATAGGTTTTTGCAGGGCTTTCGTGGATATCGCGAGTCCTTCTCCATCAATCAGAGCTCACTGTCGAGTGATATCAGAAAGTGGCGAAATTAATTTTAATGTATTTTCATCATATTTTATTACAAGGTTTAAATGCATACAATAAAATATCTTATAACCTAATTACAGTAGATCGCGTATTACATGAATATCGCGTGTATAATACAATTACAGTATAATTAAAAAACAAAGAGTAATTACAATTGAGTTTACTATGAAATTAGACTTCTAACATTGCTACAAAAAAAAAACGAGTATTATCCTTAATGTCTTCAGGAAATGTCCGTCAGTGTCTAAATTTTGGTATTGAATTATTTGCGGAAATCTAAGGAAGGTTTAAAAGGAGAGTTAACATGGAAACAGTGCTTAGAATATAGTAAAAACGATAATTTCGCTTTCCCTTAGAAACTCCTCCTACTTGTCCAAACATTTGATGTTCTCTCATTTTGTCCACATTTCTAACTAATGTTGAAACATTCTGCAATTATCATTAAGCTTTTTTAATTTTTTCATGATAAAACATTAAGCTTATTCTATATTAAATTATATAATCGAGATCTTAAATAATGATATGATATTATAAAAACTATGAATAATCATTGGTGTATGCAGTGCTGTTACATTGGTTCTAAAATCGTTCCTCTTCTTTCAATTTCTATGGTTACTTCAGACCTTTTCTGAGCCTTATCTCTCTCCGGTCATGTTGGATTACGATTCCATCTGACTATGAAAGAGAAGACTTGTTTTTGCCCATACACTTGTGCCCTTTATATATCTCCTAAGCAAATGGATTAATCTCTGCATAATTGGGCGCTATGGTCGATATTCGGTCATGCAACGATTATTTTATATCTGTATATATCTCTTATCTTGTCGCTATATAAATCGGTAACTAGCCTAAGCCTAAACCTGCCATTAAACTTCCAGATACTACCTCTAAGTATGCAAAACTTCTTAAATCCTATATTAAAAAGAGTATCACAAATATTGCACCATTCGCCTTCATAGCTGAAATTAAAAATCACTGTATGCTTCTGAAAGCTACTTTATAATTCAAAATAAATCCAGTTTACTCACTAATTTCTCAAAATCTTTAACATTAAATACACGTAAGCGGAGCTTCTCTATCTGAAGTCACAAGTTACTAAGCAATAGAACGAGTGTCTTCTTTCTGAAGACGTATTCTAATAATCAAAAAATCTTTGCCCTCTATAAAGAGTTCAATAAGAAAAACATCTACATACTCTTCATTTGAATCTCTATCTTCTCTTCTCTGGATGCCAGTCAATAAGCAAATTATTCTATTATATGCATCCAGTTTCCAAATCGTCGCATCCTTAAAGAAGCATGAAGAAGAATGTGTGAATATTGGCTTTCTTCTTTCTTGGAGTAAGTTGGACGATGTTTTCGCATCAGTTTCATTCTTCCTTGCCTCTTATCTTCATCATCTAGGTACAGTGTTGATAAAATGAGCATATAGTGGTGTATCTGATGCTGCTGATTTAAAAAGACATTTAAATCCAGTGTGTATTTTGGCATTATCCAGCGTCAAAAAACAGTTTTCCATTCGTAGATCATTGCAAATTTGTCCATCTTTTTTGATGGTCACAGACTAAGGCAAACCCGAAACTCAAGAGCGTCCTCGTAAAAGGGTTACACTTGAAATACCTCATCAGAATTGAGCCTTTTAATGACAGACAAATATATCTCATTCTCCTCCTTCAATCCTTCCCTTCCTCTGAAGTATGGAAACTCGTTGTTTGTTTGCAAATAAAATATACCCTGATTAGAGAAATTAGCAGCAGAACCTAGATAATTTAAAGAAGTATTGTTATAACACTTAGCAAATCTAGCATCTTGTACGTTGTCGCATTGGACTCCAATAAATTTCTTTGGGTGTTCAATTGCCTGCCACCAGTATAAGATTGCACGAACATGGCTGCATACCACTAGACAAGGTATATATGGTATATCACTTGGTTGGAATTCACCACCATTTGCATAGAAATCTATATGCCCTAATGTTTCAGCAATACCAAATCCATCTATATTAGTGTGGATGACATCTACTCTGTCAGCGTCTGATTTATCAAGCTTTTCTTCTGGAGGTAATGCTCTATAACATGGTCCAGCTGGGTCTAAACCCGTTATTCTAGAAGGCTTCTTTCCTGTTAAAGCGTAGAAGTATTTAGCAGCGTGACTGGCTACATGAGCTCCAAGGCTTGCTCCCACTAATTCTAAATTATCTGGTTCAAGACCATAATCCAAAAGTTTGACAAGGAATTCTCCTATTTTCTTACCGATGTACCTTGTTAAACGAACTGATCTGTAAAGAAATATTTGTTTAATAAAAAATCTTCTTCTAAAATACTCTTCTAAGTATCATATATATTTCTATTTAGCTGTTAGGTTAGCTGATATAGAAGATTGCTTTTTAAATAATGCTAATGATCGACTAGAAGTTTGGCAAGTTTCGCTTGTCACAAGGTTAAACGGATCGTCCCATATTTCCAGGAGATCAGAATATACAAGCGAAAAGCATTTACTATGAGATCTCCAAAACTATTCTGGATTTTCCTGACTGACTTGAGATTCATAATACACTCTCCTTTTGCTTTGAAGACATTTACTCAGAAAGGGTTTCCTGTATTCTTAGGAGTGTAAAGAACTACGCGTGTAACACGATGTAAAACAGGTATATAAAATTCACATTTCACGAGCCATTCAATGGATTGTCATTTAATTTTTACCTACAAACCACAGCAAATCTAAAAACAAGTCGTAAATCCAAATTTATGACATACTTTTACGTATGTATGTCTTCATTCTGATTGAAATGCATTGGACATTAATGGAAACCTATTGTGTTCCGATGCAATATCAGATTATCGATTCAAAATGTTAAACTATAACAACAATGGCTATTCATTGCAGCGCGTAGACCTTCTATCTAATTATAGATAAGGCAAAGAAAACACACGTTAATAAAAGTATTTTTATAGGCATTTAAAACCACGGCATCCAGAAACATATCTGACTCTGGCTAGAAGTAGGTCCCTGAGATATCTAAAAAAAAGTGAAACTTCTTTGTTAGATAGCTAGATATTCTCCACAAATCGCACCCTTACTATAAGCCGTTGAGGAGTTCCATTAATCATCATATTTGACTAGATCAATCACTTGGCCATACCGGCGTTACGATAGATGACTCAAATATCCAGATAGCCTATAAAAGATGCTGCAGAGTATCGTTAATTTGCTCCTAAGAATTGAAGAGTTCCAGTAATGGATCCCATGATCAAAACCTAAGCAAACTATTATCAGACAACTCTTAAAGTATATCCTTTCCAACAAAAAACGTATCATCGAAATCGGTTCCTGTGCTCTTGAGTTATTCGTCCATTTGGCGTACACGAGCTTAATGCAAATTTAAGATTTATACGGTCTTCTCATCAATGCCATCATCAGAACTGGACTAAAATACGTGGGACCCTACGATAAGCACCACCTTTTATATAAAAAAAAGAATCTTCGAGAACAGTTCACCCAGTCGGATGATATGAGGTAGTAAACATAAATAACGTTGCACAAGGTTCGTGACGCTGATCCTGAAGCTTCACTTCAATAATATACCCAAAAAATATAATAGGCTACAAATTACTTTTTTGGTATTTGGTCAGAAATTCAATTAGATCAAATCAGATTATGCTTAGTCATATAATAATACTACTGAAAGCTTCGCTGGCGCAATGGTCTACTCCAGACAAAGATCCCTTAAGCAATTCTAGGAAATTTAAGAAATTCTACTTCCTTTTTTCGCCCCTATCCCACTATAATTGGGATTGACACTCCTAATTGTTTTTCGCGAGAGATCACGTTTCTTGGTCGTATCTGGATCTAGGGTCTGTTCTGCTAGATCTTTCCTTACTGTTGCCATCCTCGTTATTTCGGGTCTACCACGCCTTTTTGGTCTTTATTCCGATTTTAGTATGCTCTTGTTATATCCAAGGCATGACAGGACCACACCAATGCAGGCGAGTTTTCGTAAGCTTTCTGATATTGGCATGATATTAGAGCTACCTCGGTTATTAGCACTTCGTCATTCTTGGAGACACCTGCTGTCGTGAGCGTATGTATTTCAGTGACTTCCATTTTTGTCATAGTCATATTAAAGATTTCAGCTGTCTTTTATGGTTTAAAATTGTTATATACGTATTATTTGACTTACTTGGGGTAAATGTACGTAAGAAAACTGAACGTTTCAGTGATGAGGACGTTGTATCCACGTTTCGAGTACGCCGTACCCACAGCTTGGCTTTGAGGGAAAACAGAACTGTCAAAGAATCCAACAATGTAGAGAACAGTCTTCTTGTTCTTCAAATCTGGAAAGAAAATTACTTCAAATCTACATCTATATATTACCTGGCTCGTACAACAACGTCTGCATACACTTAAACCCATTTGATGCTTATATAATTTAGTCGACAGCAAAACTCATACCTAACGAGCTCTTGGTTTCAATAAATAGAATAGAATAGAAGAAAAACATACCTATGGTCTTTTCCTTAGCTATGTTTCTATGTGCGTTGAGAATAGGATACTCCTTTCTGTACACCTGTCCATTAGACATCCTGTGGACGATGATCTGCAACATCCTCATCATCATTGGGGTGATGGTGGCATTTTTTGTGACACCTGGGCCTGGAATGATTAGTCAAATATATATTAACTGTTATAAGAAGTAATGGTCCTAAGTACTATTACAGGATTTGACTTGTGGGAGGCTTCAGCAGCCAATGCAGCAGTTGCTGCTAGAAAACATTTACCTTAAAGCATCAAAATGTTGTTAAAGAAATCTTTTCTGGTAAAAATAATAAGGTGGTAAATTATGTAGCACTATAAGAGGCAATTGACACATGGATTCTAGTTAAGAGTCATGACTTCGAATCCTGGAGAAGCACCATTGATATTTTTTACGCTTAAGCTTTAGGGTAGAGGAAAACATTGTGAGGAAACCTGCGTATCTAATTCTGAGGAATGAATAGTTTGCCATACGCAGTGGAGTAGCATTATAGATTTATGCCCTAAAAACCCTCTCTTGTAAGAACTAAGAGGCCTGTGCCCAAGTGTGGCAAGATAATAGGCAGCTGCATAATTAAAGTAGTAGTAGTGTTAAGGACCTATAAGCCAAGTAGTCCAATATAAAGTCCTTGGTTTAAGTGAGCTTTTTAAACTATAGATAATGAGGTTCCGGGTTAGGGTTTCGCGTCGTGATAATACAATATTGGTAATATATTTTATATTAAGTAATTTTGGGATAGAACAACAAGAACGTTGTGGTATAAAAGAAGATGTAGTGACTAAAATTGAGAAAGGCATGCTTAGATGGTTTGGGCACGTAGAGAGATTGAATGAAAGGAGACTGACGAAAAGGATTTATGAGTCAAGAGTGAATGGGAATGTTGGAAGGGGAAGACCAAGGCGAATATTCCTGGATCAAATCCTGGACATTTTAAACAAGGGCCAGGTCAAGAGTACTCTAAACCGACGAACTTGTATGAAAGGTTTAATGAGAATGAAAGAAGCGAAGGAGATATACAAGGATTGTGGCAAGTGGAAGGACGTGGTATGTATGTAATCAAGAACACCATAAGATAAAATAGTCAATCAATCCTTTTGCTTCGGAAAGCAGGTTAAACCGTTCCTGATCTGTTCCAACTTAGGTTAGAAGGAAACAGTTAAGGAATACATACATTCTGGTATAAGTCCTGCTGGATATCCAATGTCAGTTCGAGGCTCCAAGCTGCTGGTTTGTGATGGACCAGAGAACAACAGAAGTACTATAACATGCAAGGCCGCTGGTATAACCCCTTGCATTTTTCTGAAATAACGATTTATGTAATTACTGTTAATAAGCCTCAATAAAACGGTGATGATATGAGCTAATGCATAATTTACTTTAACATTTATCAAATCATCTTTAACATAACCTTTAACTATCAACGCCTTTTGCATAACCCTTAAATTGTCCGGTCCCATAACTTGCGCGCACTTTTAACGGAAATAACCGTCACTGCCCCGCCCACACATTTTTTGCGTCGATTGCTCCGCGGGTCGAATTACGCCCAAGTAGCACTTGCGACTTAAAAGTTGATGAAAGACTACCAAATGTTATGATTTTTATGTTTGCTAATAGTTAAACTATACAATGTTATCTTTTGTTTATTAAATTAAGACTCTGGTGTAGCGTCATGTTGCGCTAAACTTTGAGATAGTCAAAAAATCTCCGTCTTGTATTTATAGCCTTATATCTTAATAAATGTAACTTACCTCAAGGGTTTTCATTGTCATTCACATCACTTATATAATCAAAAATACAAAAAAACTTAACCGTCAATAACGCACCGTTAATAACGGTCACTGTGTAATTTTTTTATCTGGTGTTATCTCTACGCATATTTTGTTACTACAATTAATGTGAAGCGAAATAGATAATACACATAATTACGCAAAAAGAAAGAGATGCTTGTATTTATGATTGCCCCTGTTGAGACAAAACTATCATATCATGTCAACTAGTAGCTACACGGGCAATGATGGTGTCTAGGTGGGAGATATGATTTCCAAATCTTTATCAGCTTTTACTTGAATTAAAACTGTGATATTTTACTAGAACATTCTTACCCTAGACTCTTGGTAATGGCAACGGAGTGTAGAATTAAACTACTACTATTTCACATAGTTCCTCTATAAAGTTTTAATCAGATATAATAATACCCAATTTAAAATGTAAAACCTTCCCAATTATGTTTCCTGTATTATATAAAATTACGTGTGCAATTTCATATAATAATATGCTTTTCAAATTGGATTCTATAAAGCCTGATATAATTTTTCATTGTAATTATCCGTTTACATCAAGTACGAGTAATTCAAGGAGAGCTTCGGGTCCCCAGTAGCTTTCCAGAGAGCACGGATCGCTCTCCTATAAATTGGTGCAAGTTCTGACCGGGCATGGATGCTTCGGAAAGTTCCTGCATCCAATTAGTCGGGAGGAGTCACCCTCTTGCCAACAGTGTGGTGTAGCAGTCAACTCAACGCATCACACTGTGTCAGATTGTGCAGCCTGGGGCCTTCAACGTCCTAGTGGAGCTGATTGGCGGTGACCTCTCGCTGGGGAGCATTATAGGTGCAATGCTCTCCAATGATAGGATGTGGGCCGGAGTATCCTACTTCTGCGACCCGTAGTCTCGCTTAAGGAAGCCCATGAGTGAAAGAGGAAGAATGCAGTGGATGCTCCCGCTCACCGCCGAAGGAGGCAGGGTACTAGGTCTTCCACCTACTTGAATCCTCAGTTGGACTCATCTGAGGTACCACGGTGATTGCGAAAGTTGAACACCTGGTGCCTCACTTACAGATGAAGAGGGTTCCGCTGGGTTTTAGAGGGTATTGCGAGGTCTCTCCCCTCGGCGAGTTCCACACTCCTGACCTGTAGGTCGGGGTTCGTGTCTAAATGCATTTCCCAGCGAAAAAAAAAAGTACGAGTAATATGCTTTAACAGAGTTTTTAACTAATCTTTTTTTATATGACTGTAGATTTATTTTTGATAACATAGAAGTGTTATTTCACTTAGTTTTTAATTACTTTAGGACAGATATAGAAATATGTATACTGGATATCCCAGAAGAACTGTGCTAACGAATAAAAACAGTCGTTCTGGAATACATAGTCTTTTCTGTCTATATGTGTATGAATATGGTCATCGCTATAACACAGCATTTTTTAAATTCGTTATATCTTTTGAATGGAATGTCCGATTTTAACAATTTAATGAGTATTTTAAAGGTATTGAAACGATCTTTAATAAAATATAGATAAGGATTTATACAGAGGTATGAATAAAAGGGTTTGGTTATAGTAAGTACTTTTATTAAGTTTTAAAATGTTAAAATAGTTATAGTAGCATAACTACGGTAATTGGACATATGACAAGTCAGACTTTTTTGTAGATAATAGTGCGTTCTATAATATTATAGAACATTTATTTGTTCCATCATCAACAGTTTCCGCAGCGCACGCGATGACAGATTTTTTTTTACAAATTTTTTCACACCTTGGGTTACATTAATACATTTTTATAAAGGATCCCTATATTTTTTGAAAAAGTAATATAGCCTATTTCAATCAATGGAAATGCAGCTTTCTAATGATGAAAAATTTTTTGAAATCGGTGCATTTCATACAGACAAAAACACAAATGTTTCCTTCACATAATATTAGTCCTTCCACTTGCCACGATCCTTGCATATCTCCTTCGCTTCTTTCATTCTCATTAAACCTTTCATACAAGTTCGTCGGTTTAGAGTGCTCTTGACCTGGTTCTTAGTTAAAATGTCCTGGATTTGGTCCAGGAACGTTCGCCTTGGTCTTCCCCTTCCCATTTTCCCATTCGCTCTTGACTCATAAATCCTTTTTGTCAGTCTCCTTGCATTCATTCTCTCTACATGCCCAAACCACACCTCTATTTTATTCAATACCTCTTCTTTTACACCACAATGTTCAAAAAGGACAGGTAGCCTATCTAAATGGACGAACTATAACGTCCATTTTATAGTCTGATTAACTTCCATTAACTGTTACGTGTTACTTCGTATTAAAATATGTTTGACCTCAACCTAAATGAAAGAGACAAGAATATTTAGAATTTATAATACACGTTGGTACATGAGATCACTGTCTACTGTTACTTCTTTGAAATATCCTGTTTCTTTTAAAACTTGAGGACTCTAATATAAGCGATATTAGAGTTCAGGTTCAAAATAATCTGTCGGTTTAAGCATACTTATTTTTAATAAGACACCGCAATCCGTTTTGGAATTGCCTCCACATAGTTATAAGAAATAACCAAAAACATCCTTTTACAAACGGCATATTACAACGTTGACGATTGCCCATGGCAACTACTTGTTGATATGATACCATAGTACTGTTTTAACTCGGACAATCGGTAATATAAACATCTCTTTCATTTTAAGTCATAATCTGTATTATCTATTCCGCTTCTCGTTAACTGCCGTAGCACAAAATGCGTAGAGATAAGACCAGACAATAAAAGAAACTAAAAATAATTCAGTTACAAAGTGACCGTTAGTAACAGTGCGTGTGTCGTGTCGTTCGTTAAGTTTTTTGTGGTATTTTATAAACTGAGTGTTTATTAGTGATAATTTGTGTTATTGATTATATAAATGATGTAAATAACAATAAAAATCCTTAAAGTAAGTTTTAATTTGTAAGATATGAGGCTATAAATACAAGACTATTAGCAAACATAAAAATCATAACATTTGGTAGTCTTTCATAAATATTTAAGTCTCAAGAGCCATTTTATCGTCATTAGACCCGCGAGGCAATCGACGCAAAACAGACAGTGTGGGGGCGGGGCAAGCGACGGTTAAATCGTTAACAAGCGCGAACAAACTAACTAAAAAACTTGGCTGGACAGTCAAACGGTTAAGCGAGAGTTATTTGGACTTGATTCCAGTTGCAAATGAAAGCTAAACACATTGTAACTTACAAAACTATATTTAAAAGAGTAACCGTTGAGTTTCTTACCGGTTTCTTGTCATCGGAATCAACGAATAGACTACTGAGGATTTAAAAGTTGATTTTTGAGCCTACTTTAATGGAGAATATTTCGATTTATAACAAAACGTAAGATCAAAATCTGTAAATAAAATTGGAGTGTATGTTTGTATGGTACTATTAAAGCGAGTAACACCGCGGGTAACAGCTAGTATTGCAAAAAGACAAATACAAACTTTATATTAACTTTCATTAAAGGTTATGCCTTATTTGGTTTTAAGATATCTTTGGCCTTAACCCAGATTAAATGTAAGGCTTGGAAGATATAATAATTTACACACAATCACGAAAACGAAGACAGACGATAGTACTAATGACACCTTTGATGATGTTAAGGAAAAATATCGATTCTAATTTAAAAAATATTTAAAGCGCATGCGTACAAAGTACACATGTCAGAAGTGAAACTTCTTTGACGAACTAAGTCTTGTTTAAGCTTTAGATACAAATAATTTATTGAAATCGCAAATGTCGATTTGCAAATAAAAAATGCCACGTGTTTTTGTCAACATTAGAAACTATTAATAAATTTTTTGAAAATTAAAATGCCACATCCATACATACATTCATAGCATCATGCCTCATTCCCATAGGGGTAGGCAGAGACCACGTCCTTCCACCTGCCACGAGCCATGCATGTCTCCTTCGCTTTTTTCATTCTCATTAAACCTAACATACAAGTTCGTCGGTTTAGAGTACTCTTGACCTGCTCCTTATTTAAAATGTCCTGGATTTGGTCCAGGAACGTTAGCTTTGGTCTTCCCCTTCCAAATTTCCCATTCACTCTTGACTTATAAATCCTTTTTAACCGACTTCAAAAAAGGAGGAGGTTATCAATTCGTCTGTATTTTTTTTTATGTTTGTTACCTCATATCTCACGACTTAGTGGACCGATCTTGATGATTTTTCTTTAAATGAAAGGTGGTGCTCGTCGTAGGTTCCCATTTTTTTTAATCCAGGTCTGATGATGGCATCCATGAGAAAACCGGATAAGTGTTAAATTTTCATTTGCAAGGGACCTTTACATATGTAGCCATAGGTGGGAGAGACGCGGGAGCTGCCAAGTGGACACACGGAGAACATCTACCTTGGCT
This sequence comes from Elymnias hypermnestra, assembly GCA_015832385.1. Taxonomy (NCBI): domain Eukaryota; kingdom Metazoa; phylum Arthropoda; class Insecta; order Lepidoptera; family Nymphalidae; genus Elymnias; species Elymnias hypermnestra. Next base: position 441,677 of record JACTOM010000066.1, on the reverse strand, counting down.
GACGCCGACTCCGAATATAACAATACGAAGAACACTATAAAATAATACGCAATTATTTCATACTTTTTAGAGGATATTAATGTATTTGTAAATTGTTTTGAAGGCGGTTTTTTTTCTTGTTAAAATTTACATTTATGTCAGTCTCCTTTCATTCATTCTCTCTACATGCCCAAACCATCTTAGCATACCTTTCTCAATTTTAGTCACTACGTCTTCTTTTATACCACAACGTTCTCTTATCACACTATTTCTTACTCTGTTACTCAGTTTTAATCCACTCATGCTTCTCAACTCTCTCATCTCTACCGTATTTATTTTTCTTATGTGATTCTTCTGCCATACCCAATTTTCACTACCGTACATAAGTGTTGGCACCAACGCTCCAGCATGCACATCCAGTCTATCCCTTTGAGACACCATCTGGCTATTCTACATTAACCATATTCCCTGCATCCACTCTCCTTTCAATATCACTTTCACATGTTCCTTCTTTTGTAAATTTAGATGCCAAGTATACAAATTCTGCACATAATCGTGATTCTAATAACGTGTTTCATATGCAAAAATTTTATCCTCATGCGCTTAAAGAAGTTTCACTTCAATATAAATGAAAATAAAGGAATTTCAATTTTGATTACTCACCTTTTAGTTTTAGACACCTTGACAATTCACTTAAAACATTGCAACGTATATTTTTTTTGTAAATAAACGTGAAATTTATTATATTTAAAAGCTTTGTTTCGTTTTTTATAAAAAAAAATACTGATTATATGTCAATACACTGCACAAAAATTACATTTGCCTCAAATGGCTCTAAATTTAGGTCTTCACACAATACTAAAAAAAAGTGACATTTAGAACAAAATACATTTAACATTGAATTTAATATTATAATATATAGACGAAATTATGTTATCAAAACTAAAACACTTAATAATAAACACACTGCAAATATAATATTTAAAAATGTACAAATTGGGGATAAAATATATATAGATTCAAAATTGAAAACACTAATTGTAAACACATTACACAGTTTATTAATTTACTTTGAAAGACCGGAATCCAGGGCCGTAAAGTAATTTATTGAAGTGTGCTCATTAGGCACATGAGGGTATTTTTTATACGGATGAAACGCATGATTAACGTCATGAAGATGTGCAGCGTTTTTTTATACTATTTCGTTTGAAGGGTAGTTTTAATAATTACAAATAACATGTGGCATTTTAATTTGCCACTTTGTCATTTGAGATTTAATTAAATTATTGTGTTAATTTACGACACTTTTAATATTTGAATGGCAATTAAATTTATTAAACTTCTAACATATCGTATTCGTGAAATCTAAAGTTTTTCACTTGTGACATGTGCACTTTGTACGCATGCACTTTTAATTTAATATATATAAAAACTTTAATATCAACACATTGTACACAATTTATAATATTCAGTCTATATGATTAAAAAAATTGAACCATCAAACACTGTACACAAAACGAATAAAAAACTAAATTAGAACAATCAAACGTAAACAGATTGTACGACTAGAGTCCAGGGCCGTAAATCAATTTATTTTTATCTTTATCTGTCAATAATTTAAAATTGGAACGCGTTGCGAAAGACTTAGCACGCGCGCGGTGTCTGTCCGACTACCCGCCACAAGTTTAAGGACAAGGATACTTTGCGGTTCGACTCGTAAAGACTTGTATCGGAGGTCACCAGCCACTGACAAAATCCAAATAACAAAACCTGTACTCGTGTTTTACACATTTTAAATTTGCACTTATAATAATCCATTCCTGTTGTTCGATATTTATTTAAAGAAAAATAATGAAATACCTCTTTTTGTTCGCAATTTTTGCTAAATAGAAATTGCGTTCTTTTTTTAGAGTTCTTCGTGTTCTTATATTTATCTTATATAAACTAACAAATTTATCTCAATATGTGTACACCTAAAAAAACTTGTAGCCCATTTGAGAGAGCACCGTTTACAATGATGATAAACAATGATGAATACTATTACTCAAAAGCATGAAAANCCCCCCCCCCGGCTACTGACGCTTTATACATAATACACCTTATAAATATTGCAATGCAGCAACAAACGTAAGCTCATTGCTATTTGATTACGGATAGTTATATATTCTGCCAAAAATCGCACCCTTACTGTAAGCCGTTGAGGAGTTCCATTGATCATCATGTTTCACTACGATAATCACTTGACTATATCGAAGTTACGGTAAGTGACTCAAATATCCGTAGATCTTTTAAAAGATTCTGCCGAGTATCGTAAATTTGCTGATCCCATCACCAAAACCTAACCAAACTATCATCAAACAACCTTTGAAGTATATTCTTTCCAATAAAAAAAAGACTCACCAAGTAACAAATAAAAAAATCAACAGACGAAGTGATAACTCCTTTTTTTGAAGTCGATTAAAAAGGGATAGTAGAAAGACCAGGACAAAAACAACGCCTACAACGCGCTTACTTGCTAAAGCATTAACTTTTGCCAGCCTGAATTTGTGCATCACTAAGACTTTGGCTGTTTTAAAATTGACATAATTTCTCCTGCTATAACAAAGACGCTCATTAAGAACGGGTTTCTCCAAATTCCCAATACTATTTAATTTATTTGAATAAACAATACATTTGTTTTTCATACTAATATTTGTCTTTTTAATACTAGCCTAGCATATTTAAATTGTAACCTAGTTATAAAGGTTGGTAATACTAAGAAAAACTTGCATAGGGATTGCAGAATCGTGAGGTCTCCAAGTATGTTAAAATTATATCCATAGGAATGTATTTAATCGCTTTGCAATTCATATAAATGTAGAGGAATATATTGCCTTGACATTTTATATATACAAGCTCCATATTTGACCAAGGTGTTAAATTAGATGGATTTCTCTTAAAATTACAGGTTAACAAAGTGTAGTCACCACCGGATGGAATTAATCTCCATCTGGGAGTGTGGAAACCGCTGGCTACACCAGGATACCAACTAAAACCTGGGGAAACCTTTGTCATCCATACAATTCAGAATCGAACTTAAAGTTTTAACAAACGGGTAGTGAATGAGCAAAACTGCGCCTACTGACGCCCCTTCTTCTCCGGAAGGAGCATCGACCGCATTCTTCTTTCTCCTCTCCTTCTTCAAGATGACAGCATCACAGAATGAAGACACAGCCCTCGAACCTGCCTCCCCAGCGAACATAGCGTCCCCTAATAGTGTCTAACCTAACTTAAAACACATCCACCTCCATGGGTTTATTCCACTAAGCAACCGAACATCCCCAACCTCGAGAACGCCTCGTACCATCACTAAATCCAGACGAAGGAGATGGTATGGCAGAGAACGACGCATCCACCGGATTAGACTTACCATGGATAAAAGATCAAGATAAAAAGAAGAAAGAAACGACTTTTTAACCTTAAAGGACGCGCCCTAGCCCTACGATTTAAAAACATCTTTACGTGCATGAATACCAGCTCGGGATCATGAGGATCTCCTCGATTCCCGCAAGAGCTGGAAACATCCTCAATTAAATCAGACTGCATTCACAGGCAACCTCTCTACACACTCAATTTGGTACACTGCGGTATATTTAACTTTTTTTTCTTGTTTCTCTCTTCCTTTTTCAGATAGAAGCCTCGTCTCAAAGAAGGAGAGGTTATTATTTTATTCTCACAGGTGCGGACCAAATATTTCGAAAGATACCAACATCCCATAGATTAATGTCAAGTTTACATCATATTTCCGCCCTATTCGAGGACAGTCCATCAAAATATGATATGTATCTTCTACTTTGCAAGAAATTGGACAAAGTTATTGGTTTTCCTCTTCAAATATATGAAGTAATTCAATTTAAATAATGGACCGAAACCTGATGGGTATAAATCATCTCCCACTAAGATTTGTTAAAAAAATAAACGAAGAAGTTGCCTGTGTCTTACTTAAGACTTTGAAGAAAGAAGAAGAGAGAGAGAAAATAACTTTATTCTTACACTACGTTTTCATGTTTCAAAATTGCCAGGCGTTCCGTAATGAAATATTTTTTTATATCCTTGTTTCAGGATCGCTCACTAATTTGCAGGTTAAGAAATAAATACTATTCTCCGATTCTTCATTATTATATTACATGCCTTAAAAATCAATACAAACTAAGAACTGCCACTAAGCGAATATTCCTTTCATTCTCCTGTACAATATTTCTTATACCAAACGCCCCAATAATAAGTCCACCAATCACAGTCGTCGTGAAAACGACGACTAAACAAGTGTTTATTAAATTTGAGAATTTCCGGAACAGCGTTAAACCGGATGTAGTGCATGTAAACGTTTCACCGATATAATTACAAAGACCTCAGCATAATAAATAAATATAGTAATTTGATAGCAATCTACAAATAAAATAATAATGGTCGCTAACACTAGTATATATATATCTAGGTCAGATTATTTCAGCTGAAAACGGTACTTCGAAAGAAATACAACGAAGAATAACAAACACTTGGAATAAATTCTAGCCCTTAAAAGAGGTACTGAAAAATGAAGACATATCAATGGAATACAAAAAGAAAGTTTTCGACGTCTGCTTACTACCTTGTTTAAGGTATGGTTGTGAAACATGGTCCCTGACGGAGCAAAATATAAATAAAATTAGAATTTGTCAAAATGATATAGAAAGAAGTATTATGGGAGTAAAACGTAACAATAGAATAAGGTTGGAAAGTATAAAAAGTAAAACAAACAAAAGTGGATATGGACTGGACACATATGATAAGGAATAAAGCGAATAAGTGGACAAAAATCGCTACTGAATGGTGTCCAAGATATAGAAAGAGAAAAAGAGGAAGGCCACATAAGCGCTGGAAAGAAGACCTAATCGAAATGATGGGACTACTCTGGACGAGATTAGCTCACTTTAAATCTGGATGGAAATCTCTGGGGGAGGCCTATGTCATTAGACAAGTTGGAGAAGAGCATCCATGGGTTGTTGATGGAATATTTAATAAATTACTTTTCCAATATATAATTAAAACTTTTACCAAGTTCTATCCTCATAAAAATAGGTATGCAGTGTATAATATTTTATATGTATGTATGTCTTGCATATATGTATGTTTATGTACGTGTTGATGTCTGTGGAACGCTGGCGCCATCTATCGGCGTGGACAGAGTCAATGGTGGCAGTCCGGCGGGAATCACTCGGCAGTTGTCGAGTAGCGCTCGACCGGAGCAGTCAACTGTTGAAACTGTCGCGTTCCTAGCTATTAGTGTTAATGAGTTTGTGTAAATTGATATCGGGATCATTAAGTGATTGAATATTATAAACCGAGTTAATTAATAAAGTGTTTGATTGCACCAACAATACCCATGAACGCCCACAGAATAAGAAATTAAATAATGGATCCAAATAATAACGATGTCGGCGGAGAACCCTACGCCCCTTTGCTTTATGCTTCTCTTTTATTCTCCGACATTATATATATGTATATGTGTGTATATATATGTAGCAAATAAATGGATATTCTCTCGTTAGTGTTGAGTTTTTTTTTTGTTTTTTGTTTTAATATTTGATTTTTGTTTTCCAATAAGATTAGGTACCTGCGCCACATCTCAATTAAGTACTCTCCCATTTCAAAGGGTTTCTGGAAGAAATCTCTTTTTAGAGATAAGTCATTCTATGTATATAAGCTTTCCGTTTGTTTTTTTATATTTAAATTAAATTAATAGTATAATCATTATATATAAGTAGATTAAAAATTTTGCAAAAAAAACTCCAAGAATAAAGGCTTTATTTATTTATTTATTTAACATTAGTATATCGTTGATGATTTGATAAAAGAAAATGTGTAAAAATTAATTTAGTATCTATCGAATCCATGACCTAGTTATCAAAGTCGCCGTTTATATTATTTCGCTGAACAAATGACACTATAAAAATTTGAATAACACACGCCATTGCAAAATGTCCCAATGTTGAATCGGAGATTTCATTTCTCGTAAAGTTTTTGTTGACATTCACTAGTTAATTCTGTTACAACGTTATAGCATGTACAACTTTACAACTTAAACCTATAACATGCTCTGTGATGTATGTATCACGATAAATTAAATACCATAAAGTTACAATGTAATTAAAATACAAATTGTTGTACGTAAATAAAAATATTGACACTTATACGAAGAAAACTGAATGCACCTCATATTGTTTATTAGTAAGTAAGTAGCAGCCCATTAAGGTCCCACTGCTGGGCTCAGGCCTCCTTCTTCATATGAGAGAGGGTTTTTAGAGCATAGACCCACTACGCTGCTCCTGTGACGGGAATCCGACACGACTGGAGAGAGAGCAGGCGCAGGACCGACGGCTTAACGTGCTCTCCGAGGCACGGGGGTGGATCACACCGCCAACTTCCCAACTTCGGGCAAATATTGAGAAAATCTTAATAGAAAACTCAATATCGATTTCGAAATGGTCCGACCCGGGACTCGAACCCAGGACCTCATGTCTGTAGTCGAACATGCTAACCACTAGACCAAAGAGGCAGTCTATTACTCTATTAGTAGTATAATGAAAAAACAGCTTTTTTTCTTAAAATATCTGTTGAATCATTCAGAGCTTGTAATATAAGTAAAACATATGTTGCAAATTTCACATACGTATGTAAGAAGATCGAGGCCACATCGTAGGTCATTTACATTCCATAAATCAAGTATCCATGTTTGATACTAACGGAACCAATTAGCACTTTTGCCATGAATATGGCTTGCGAGATATTTTTATTAACAGTTATTATTAAATTCGCTTCAAACACGTCACATATTTTAACTGTAAAAGCTTAATTCTATTCATAACCTTAAAAGAGACTAAGTAAATTTTGCGCGCGTTTAAAGAATTTGTCCAATATCTCCTAAGAAATCCATGTAAATTGTATGTTTTTATGGATATTAATAATGCACATAAAATGCTTAAGGTAACTTACCTATTTAAGTTAAAAAGGATTAATGGTATACATGTGTACAGCTTACCAATTACCGCAATGTACGTGACTGTATTATTAAAATTTAAAATGGATATAGTGAGTTATCCTTAAGAGATAGCTACATCTTTTTAAAAGATTTTTTGTAGATCTATAACAGGCAAATTTTTCTACCGTACATTGTTTTGTTATATCTCTAAAGGTTTAGGCTAAGTTTTCGATGAAAGCTACAAGATGGCTTGAATTTTTCCGACACTACCAACAATTACCCCAATATTTCCACCAATTCACACAAAAATTTGACAAATTATATATACAAACCTTCCTTAAGAGTCGCTCTATCAGTAACTGAAAACTGCATTAAAATTGGTTCAGTAGTATTTACATACGGAGACTTCAAATTGCGTTTATATATATGTAAAAAGAAAATGTTACAAAGTAAAGTTAACTTACTCTCTCTGTGTGTGTGTTTATGTGGGTGTGGGTGTGTGTGCGAATGTGTGTGTGGGTGCGTTTTTGTGTGTGTATTTAAGTAGTGGCAAGACTACGTTATTTATTTTTATTCACTTTTACATTGTGAAATAGTTTTAAATATTATATTTACCTAAAAATATTGGATTATATAAATATAAGAAAATAAACATAGAATATACATTATGAGATACATATATAATAACTTTTGTAAAATAATTATCAACGGATGGACATGTTCAACGCCATTACTGTTCTCAAGTGCCTCGTTCGCCCCATTGGTACTGCATGTGGGATTGCATCTTGCAGCAGGTAGCTAACACCTCCTCGCTCCAGTCATATTTATTTTCTCGTTGAAATCAACTCGCGTTGCTATTAATATAATTATGGAGAAAATAATTATATTAGTGTCTCCTTCATCCTAACAATCAGCATACCTTAGTTGTCTTCCAAATCCTTCAATACAACCCTTCTGACTTCAAAATAAAAGTGGAACGCCTTACTGTTGTATTATTTATTCACCTTACCTGACCATCGCACTACGCTTCACTGGTGAATCCCCTTCGCTTCATTGTTGACCCCACATCACTTCATTGGTCACCCCTTCGCTTCATTGTTGACCCCACTTCGCTTCATTGTTGACCCCTCTTCGTTTTATTGGTAACCCTACTTCGCTTCATTGTTGACCCCTCTTCGCTTTATTGGTAACCCTACCTCGCTTCATTGTTGACCCCTCTTCGCTTTATTGGTAACCCTACCTCGCTTCATTGTTGACCCCTCTTCGCTTTATTGGTAACCCTACCTCGCTTCATTGTTGACCCCTCTTCGCTTTATTGGTAACCCTACCTCGCTTCATTGTTGACCCCTCTTCGCTTTATTGGTAACCCTACCTCGCTTCATTGTTGACCCCTCTTCGCTTTATTGGTAACCCTACCTCGCTTCATTGTTGACCCCTCTTCGCTTTATTGGTAACCCTACCTCGCTTCATTGTTGACCCCTCTTCGCTTTATTGGTAACCCTACCTCGCTTCATTGTTGACCCCTCTTCGCTTTATTGGTAACCCTACCTCGCTTCATTGTTGACCCCTCTTCGCTTTATTGGTAACCCTACCTCGCTTCATTGTTGACCCCTCTTCGCTTTATTGGTAACCCTACCTCGCTTCATTGTTGACCCCACTTCGCTTCATTGTTGACCTCACTTCGCTTCATTGTTGACCCTACTTCACTTCATTGTTGACCCTACCTCGCTTCATTGTTGACCCCTCTTCGCTTTATTGGTAACCCTACCTCGCTTCATTGTTGACCCCTCTTCGCTTTATTGGTAACCCTACCTCGCTTCATTGTTGACCCCTCTTCGCTTTATTGGTAACCCTACCTCGCTTCATTGTTGACCCCTCTTCGCTTTATTGGTAACCCTACCTCGCTTCATTGTTGACCCCTCTTCGCTTTATTGGTAACCCTACCTCGCTTCATTGTTGACCCCTCTTCGCTTTATTGGTAACCCTACCTCGCTTCATTGTTGACCCCTCTTCGCTTTATTGGTAACCCTACCTCGCTTCATTGTTGACCCCTCTTCGCTTTATTGGTAACCCTACCTCGCTTCATTGTTGACCCCTCTTCGCTTTATTGGTAACCCTACCTCGCTTCATTGTTGACCCCTCTTCGCTTTATTGGTAACCCTACCTCGCTTCATTGTTGACCCCTCTTCGCTTTATTGGTAACCCTACCTCGCTTCATTGTTGACCCCACTTCGCTTCATTGTTGACCTCACTTCGCTTCATTGTCGACCCTACTTCACTTCATTGTTGACCCTACCTCGCTTCATTGTTGACCCCTCTTCGCTTTATTGGTAACCCTACTTCGCTTCATTGTTGACCCTTCTTCGCTTTATTGGTAACCCTACCTCGCTTCATTGTTGACCCCTCTTCGCATTATTGGTAACCCTACCTCGCTTCATTGTTGACCCCACTTCGCTTCATTGTTGACCTCACTTCGCTTCATTGTTGACCCTACTTCACTTCATTGTTGACCCTACTTCGCTTCATTGTTGACCCCTCTTTGCTTTATTGGTAACCCTACTTCGCTTCATTGTTGACCCCTCTACGCTTTATTGGTAACCCCACTTCGCTTCACTGGTGACCCCACATCGCTTCATTTATGTGAGTGTGTTTGTGTGTGTCTGTGTCTGTTTGGGTGTGTGTGTGTTTGTAAACAAAAGTGGTATTGTGCGAAGGCATATATTTCAGTTTCGCTTGCCCTAATTTATATAGTCTTTTCTCCGAAATCTTATTGTAATGTTTATGATATTTTATATATTACTTTCTACATAATATATAGTGTTTAATTGGTTTTAAATATACTTGTATAGTACTTTAATCTTACATTGCTCCTAGACAAAGTTGCACAAGTCAACAAATCTTTGTATATAAAAATATAAAGGACAATGTACTTCACAAGTTGATATTGTACAGAATTAAACTTTATGTCGACTTCTGTCGTCATTATCAAGGCCCATTGGTTCATGAGATGATAAAAAATATACATTTATAAGTGGCGAACTTTAATTATTAACGTTTAGACAAGATCACTTATGACTGTAACGTTGCAAATACATTCCAATATCATATGTTAGATTCAAATGTCAAGGCCATATGTGTAAAGATTAATAAAAAAATAATTACTACTTACGTAAATAGGTTACCGAAAACAAAGACAGACGACAGTACTAATGACTCCCTTGAATAATCAAGGTTCAATCAGGGATGGAAAAATCCTGATCCTGAATTTAAAAAAATCAAATTTTCAAAACGTTACATATATGTAACTAAACTTCAAAAAGAAAAAACATTACTAAAAAAACCAGAACTGACCAGCGGACGCGTTCGTTGACCCGAGCAACAGCCGACTTTTGATATGTTTCATTTAGCTATGCTAACATAAGTAAGTAAAGTAAGCAGCAGGCCTCTTCGCTCATATGAGAGAGGGTTAGAGCATAGACCCACCACGCTGTTCCACTGCGTATTGGCAGGCATAGTACACAAAGTGTACTCTCTATTCCTTCACTCTCATAGTCCGACGTGTTGGCAATCCGACACGACCGAAGAGAAATCAGGCGCAGGATCGACGGCTTAACGTGCTCTCCGAGGCAAGGGGGTGGATCACACCGCCAACTTCCCAACTTCGGGCAAATATTGAGAAAATCTTAATAGAAAACTCAATATCGATTTCGAATTGACCCGGGACTGAACCCAGGACCTCATGTCTGCAGTCGAACATGCTAACCACTAGACCAATGAGGCATAACATGATGGAGCGTAAATAATGCTAATAAAACATTTTAAAATTAATATCCCTTTTAATCAGGATAGTAATTTTTTCGTCCTATCATCAAATGCGTTATTAATATATATCGTAATTAAAGCTGGCAAAAGTTAATGTCTTAGCAAGTAAGCGCGTTGGGGGCGTGTCTTTATTTTTCAATACGATATTATTAATGCAATCAAATTGAGTGGTATTTCTTATATTATTTATGTACAAGATATTTTCCACATTCTCGCAAATATATTTCAAGGTCCCGTGGGGATATGGGGAAAGATGTTTCTATATCGTGTAGAGAAATTCTGGTGATTCTATTAATAACTAGTTTATCTTTTCCTTTTGACGTAAATACGTTTTTATAATGCACAGGGTGGCAATTAAATGAATGATAACAAAATTGGAGGATACAGTTTGGTGTTGTAGCTACATATCTATCACCTCCATCCGAAATTTAATTACACCACTGAAAGATCAAAGAACTTATTACGCTAAGTGTTAGTGACAGTTCTTAAATTTTATCATCGTTAGGATTGTGTTTTAAGCCATTGAAAATAATAAAGTATTTGAGAATAGTATTACTTAACCTACAAATTAGTAAGCGACTCTAAAAATCGATATTAAATATATCGATATTACATTCGATATTAGATGATACGATAATATCGATATATATCGCACAATACTAGTTCATAAAAGAATCACTCGTTAATTCTCGTCAAAATCTATTGTTTATATAAAAAATTAGGGTAAAATAGTGACGTATACACTTATAACAAACAGTCGTGTCCATAATACAGCCACACCCCATTTTATTTCCTTTTACTTAACCTTGTTGTAAAGTTAACATCCTACGGACTGCCCGTGAGGCTGTGTGGCCGAGGGTGTGTGTGTGTGTGTGTTGGTGTGGGTGTGTGGATTGCCAGTTATTGAATCAGCGTAGCATCGAAACCGTTGTCGACGGTGTCTGCTCCGACACCAAGCCCATAAATGCTGGTGTTTCGCAAGGGTCAGTGCTGTCTCCTACGCTTTTCATCTTGTTTATCAATGACATGTTGCAAACTAGCAATATTCATTGCTATGTTGATAATAGTACGGGAGACACCTGTTACAATGGCATTCACAGCTCTCTCCTACGCAAATTGAGGAGTACAGGCGCAAGTCACAAGGCTCAGATTGGGGTATAAAGAACATTGTACAATTTAACGCTACTAAGACTCAAGTGTGAGTTTTTACAGCCAAAAAAAGTCCATTTAACCTCGCACCACGCTTTCAGAACGTTTCCCTTGCCACTTCCAAATGTATTTTGATACTTGGCGTCGACATTTCTAATGAAGCCCAATTTCGTGGTCACTTAGAAAGCCAAATTGGCTTCCAAAATACTCGGTACTTTATGCCCGAGGACAGGTTGCTGTTGTACAAGGCTCAAGTTCTAGAGTACTGCTCTCATCTGTGGGCTGGAGCACCCCAATATCAACTCCTTTCCTTAGATCGCATACCAAGATAGGCAATTCGAATCGTCGACGATCCTCAATTGACAATTAACTTGGAAACGCTGGAGCACCGTAGAGACGTTAGTTCTCTATGTGTGTATTACCGCTTTTATCACGGGGAATGTTTTGAGGAGCTATTTAAATTAGAACCACCGTCTCGGTTCTACGATCGCTCAATTCGAAAGAATAGCAAATTCCATCACAGGCACAGTCCGTTTCCTTGGAGACATTTAAGAGGTGATTAAACTCCTTGCTATTAAGCCGGCAACGCTTCGTCAGCTCTTCTGGTGCTGCAGGTGTCCATGGGCGGCGGTAATCACTTAACATCAGGTGACTCACTAGCTCGTTTGTCTGCTATAACTATAAAAAACCTGTTCAAGAATCTACAAAAGAAGCTTACCTTTAATAAGGTTGTATTAACGCGCAAATTATATATTATGTTGTTCGTCCAGAAATAAAAATGACGAAGCTGAGTAGAAGGATGTCAACAGCCTTCGTTATTATATTTCAACAATATATAATATTTCTATTATAAATCAATTGAATGAAGAAGGTCAATTGATTTATAGATATAATATTATTGTGATTACTAATCATTTGTACATCATCTATAGAAATAACACTTTAAGTTTTCATCTTTCCAATGAATTACGTATATTACTAGAACGATTGTAATTAACAGCCAATTAACGTCCCACTGTTGGACGCAAGCCTTCTCATTCAAAGGAGAAAGGGTTTTTAGGCTGCTATAATACCAAAATTGCTCCTAGGATATGCAGGTAACCTCACGATATTTCCCTGAAATGATGACACGATGTCATATGGAACTATGCTAACTATGCAAGACGTCACATCTTTACTGGTAACTAGCCATGGCCGAAGCCTTCTATCAATCCAGTTCTAGACAAATTAGAATATATCTTAGATTGTCTGGCAGCGCTTTTTAATGGAAATAACCATCGACTGTCGTGCCCCACGTGGACGTTTTTGCGTTGACTGCCCCGCTGGTCGAATGATGCTAAAGTGGCTCTTGGGACTTAAATATTCATGAAAGACTATCAACAATTATGATTTTTATGTTTGCTAATAGTTAAACTATACAATGTTATATTATGTTTATTAAATTAAGATTCTGGTGTAGCGTCATGTTGTTCTAAACTTTGAGAATGTTGAAAAAGTCCGTCTTGTATTTATAGGGTTATATCGTAAAAAATTAAACTGACATCAAGGGTTTTCATTGTTATTCACATCAATTAGATAATATAAAACACAAACAATCACTAATAAACACTCACCGTTTATAAAATACAAAAAAATTCACGATCTTCAACGTGACACACGCGCCGTTTGTAACGGTCACTTTGTAACTGATTTATTTTTGGTTTTTCTATTGTCTTGTGTTATCTCTACGCATATATTGTTACTACAGTTACCGAGAAGCGTAATAGATAATACACATAATGACTTAAAATGAAAGAGGATATTAGACAAGAATAAAATCGAAGCAAGATCTCTGCTAATGACGTGAGTACTATACATACATACATACATAGCATCAAGCCTCATTCCCATAGAGGTAGGCAGAGACAACATCCTTCCACTTCCCACGATCCTTGCATATCTCCTTCGCTTCTTTCATTCTCATTAAACCTTTCATACAAGTTCGTCGGTTTAGAGTACTCTTGACCTGGCCCTTATTTAAAATGACCTGGATTTGGTCGAGGAACGTTCGCCTTGGTCTTCCATTTCCACATAATCCCACGGGATCTTAATAAACGTGTGATACCACTAGACAAAGCTAGCCTACCTACAAGTATGAAAGCGAAATGGAACTCATTCGTCATGAATTCTCCAAAACTATACATCCCACGTTATTGACAACTACGCAGGTGAAACCATATGAATAGCTACTATATATAATGATTTAATGCCATTTAATATCGCAATTAAATGGCATTAAATCATTACAGTACTACATACAGTGTTTCGCCTAGACCTCAATCCTATACGCCCTTATGCGTACTTGACATGTTCATTGTAACACGGCTTGCGCGTTCTGTTACGGTTTTTTTTGTTAACACTGGGAAATCCTCGTGGATACCGGACTCATACCGGCTTAAACCCAACGGTGCTCCTACATCACTCGGAGACGGGGTCAAGAGAACGCGACTGACAGACATTCGCAACCCCGCCGGCGATGTGCCTGCTTAGGCTCAACTCGGTCAATGACCAAAACTTGCCCCGAAGGTGGATTGCCTGGAGCACCACGCAAGCCACCAACCACCTCGCGAGACCTTTCTTTGTTGGACAACGGACCCCGCTTCCGTTACCCAAAGATCACCACTAAGGAGGGAGACGGCAATCGTGGGCCTCTCGCCTCCTTCCCGGCCTTCTCCTGCGAACGGTCGAAGTGGTCACGTTCGCCTCCCTCAATCGTTTTGCCATCTCCTTCCGCGTCATAACATCCCCGCAGAAGGAGAGCGTAGAATTATTTATTTTTAATGTGAGAAAGAGAAAGAACACACTTTTTAATGGATAATGGCCACGGGGCTAGTCTCTTGCAAAAAATAGCAATTTTTTTTTTTAAATTTAAAGTGTATAAGGAAACACAAATGCACTCTATACTACTTCACTCTCATAAGCGGATGTGAAGCCAATCCGACACAACTGGAGAGAGGTCAAACGCAGGATGGCTTAACCTTCTTCCCGAGGAACGGACCTATAGCACACCATCGAGTTACCAACTTCGAGCATTTACTAAAAGTTTCTTAACAGGAAAACTTAATATCAACATTTGGGTTCGCTCAACCCAGGTCTCGAACCCAGGACCTCATATCTGTAGCTGAAAAGGTTATCCAGGCATACATATAGCCTATCTAACCTAACCATATCCGTTAGGTTCCGTTAAGTTATGGATTTTTGAAGGGATAACTTCATATGGAAGATTAAACCGTTTCTCTACGTGTCGCGATACGCCATCTGTATATCTGGCTTCCCTTTCTCTCATGCATACCGCCGTGGTAGGCAGGCGCCTCCTGTCTCACTCTAACCCAGCGCTAACAACGCTAGCTATATTGCAGCCAGGCGTTTCCTTCTCTCTACTCAGTATTTAGTGTGCGATAGACATATACCGTTAGCAGTAAGCATAAAACATAACCAATAAGAGATTTTATTAATACATAATCTTTCCTTACCTTATCATATAAACTGCTTCATGAGTTAGCATGTTCGACTACAGACATGAGGTCCTGGGTTCGAGTTCTGGGGCGGGCCAATTTAATAAATCAATTTTGAGTTCTATATCAAGATTTTCTCAATATTTGCCCGAAGTTGGGATGTTGGTTGGGTGTGATCCACCACCGTGTCTCGGAGAGCATGTTAAGTCATCGGTCCTGCGCTTGATCTCTCTCCGGCACTTGTGTACTATGCCTTCCAATCCGCAGTGAAGCAGCGTGGTGGGGTCTATGCTCTAAAAACCCTCTCTCCTATGAGTGAGGAGGCCTGTGCCCAGCAGCGGGACTGCTAATGGCTGTTACTGGGCTGCTATTTACCTACCTTATCATATTTAAATAACCACTGCTATTGCACGTCCCGAAACGCACAATTCTTTATATAAAGACAACTTTTTATAATTATATAAAGCTATTTTTAAGAATATGGATAAAGAAGATGTATTTTTGAAGTGAAAATTGCGCATGAGGGAAAAATTGAGAGATGAATTGCGTGATTAGCGTCACGAAAATGTGCAGCGTTTTTTATGCTAATTCGTTGGGTATTTTTAATATTTAAAAATAATATGTGGCATTTTAATTTGCCACTCGTCATTTAATATACAATTTTTTATATAAAATTTCATAAATTCTCTTTTCTACATTTTTAATTCAAAAACAAAATGTACATTATTTGTATTAAAGTTGTTTAACTTTTAATATTTTAATGACAATAAAATTCCGAACAAATCTTCCTTTTTCCTCCCTCTAAATCTCTGAAAGTTTTAGATTTGTGTTTTATTATAGATTCCCAGAGAAGTTTCACTTCTGACATGTGCACTTTGTACGGACGAATTTTTGGTGAGTAATATGAAACTCGGCGTTGAACGAGGCCTCGGAATACCTACTAGAAAGCAGTAACTCTCTTCATCTATAAGTGAGACACCAGAGGTTCAGCTTCCGCATTCTTCTCCGGTACACCAGATCCAACTCAGTTGGGCAGCGTTCGGGAAATTACGGCAGATCTTTTCGTCCAATATCCCTCAGTGTCTGAAAACAAAGCTTTTTAAGCAGTGCGTATTGCCAGTGATGACCTACGGCTCCGAAACGTGGTCACTGACTATGGCTCTCATACGAGAGCTCAGAGTCACTCAGCGTGCGATGGAGACGGCTATGCTCCGAGTTTATCTACGCGATCAAATTCAAAAATGAGGAGATCCGTAGCAGAATCAAAGTTACCGATATAACCCTAGGAATCGCGAACCGGAAGTGGCAATGGGTGGGATACGTAGTCCGACGGACCGATGGAGGTGGGGACCCGAAGGTGCTGAAGTGCGCAGTGTAGGGAGACCCCCCACAAGCTGGACCGACGACATACGGAGGGTCGCCGGTAGCTACTGGAGCCAGGCGGCGCAAGATCGGGCCTTGTGGACATCACGTGAGACCTATGTCCAGCAGTGGACGTCCATCGGCTAAAGCGACGACGACGACTACCCCAGATGAGTCCAAACGAGGATTCGTGGAAACGGGGGCTGAGCGCAAGTAAAGGTCGCATAGTAAACATCTCCTATATTCTATATCTCTCTTTTGCTTGAGGGTCTCTTAACGAGATTACGGTCTCGTAAAAGAAGGCCACTGCTGCCTTAAATCTCTCACTGGAGAGCATCGCGCCTACAATGCTCTAAAGCGAGAGATACATAAACGCTACTGACAGTTTCATTTTTTTTAATACAATAAGTATAATATGAACCTGTGTTAAAGATACACTCAGGTGGTCTCAGATTCAAACATCTGTCTGAAGCGTTTCAAGTGATTGATTAATACAGAATTGATTATCCATATCACGTATTATTTCGTAACATATTATTCGGAAACATATCACGCGTTGTAAATGGGCTTATTTTATTTCCAAAGATGTAGTTCTAGATGAGGTACACCGTTTTGTATTCGTGAAGGAATTTGTGAGTATGCTTGGCCTTGCATAATTGGTATAGTGGTCAGCTTGTTCGGACACAGACTTGAGGTCCTGGGTTCCAGTTCCTGGTCGAGGCCTGTGCCCAGCTGTGAGACGTTAATGGACTACTACTCCTAAAATTGCCCGTGTCAACTACTGGTTGATACGACACGACGAATAAGATAGTTCTATCTCAACTCGGGTGATCAGAAATCTCTAACTTTTTAAGTCATATGTGTATTATCTATTTCGCTTATCGGTAACTGTCGTAACAAAATATGCGTAGAGATAACACCAGACAATGAAAAAAACAAAATAAATCAGTTTCAAAGTGACCGTTACTAACAGTGGGTGTGTCGTGTCGAAGGTCGTTAAGTTTTTTTTTGTTATTTTATAAACTGTGAGGGCTTATTTTTGGTTTTTATAATATAAGTGCTGTGATTAACAATGAAAATCCTTGAGGTAAGTTTAAATTTTTAAGATATGAGCCTATAAATATAAGACGGATTTTTTTCACTATCTCAAAGTTTAGTGCAACATGACGTTACACCAGTCCTAATTTAATAAACAAAAGAAAACATTGTATTATATTAAATATAGTTTAACTAATAGCAAACATAAAAATCATAACATTTAGTCATTTTATCGTCACTCTACCCGCGGGTAATCGACGCAAAAAAACGTCACTGTGTGGCAGGGCAAGCGACTGCTAAAAATAAAAACAAAAAATGTTTTTTCAGACAAGCGAAAGGCTATTTACTTGTGACTGTATCAATAAATTTTATTTTATTTGTAAAATTTGGATCAATTTTAATGATAAACGATTAGTTGGATTACGAATAGAATTCAAATTTATAAAAATACTAGCAGACCCGAAAGACTTCATTCTATCAAAAAGATTTGGAATGATTTCAGATTTCAATCATTTCAGATTTCAGATTGGAGATTTCAGTTTTACGAATGATTTTCGAAATGAAATTACAGCAGTACTAATGATCTATAGCTCTGGCATTTTGTGACTATTCAATTGATTTTGAACTTTGTGCAGCGGTAATAAAGTGCAAATTGACTCTTTGACGTTAGGAAGACACCTACATTGCTTAGACAACAGTGAGTACTTGTAATTTGTTATGAACTTTATTGAAATTGTTTTTAAGATTTTCCCCTGTAATTATTCGAACTTTTCTCGCCATAAAATCCATCCTAGGATTTCAACGACCATTTAAAAAAAAAATTGTCAAAATTGACCCAGGCGTTGTTGAGTTATGCGCTTACCAACACATTTTGCGAATCATTTTTATATTATAGACAAAATACCTGAATACTATAGGAATGTCAAATCAGTAATAAATATGAAACGTAACTCTATTTCTTTTAATCTAGAACGATATTGAATTAATTGACAAATACATGTAACTTTATATTATCTAAAGTATATAATGTATTTATATTACACCTCCATTTTCTCTTTTTTTCCTTGTAATTAGCATCTTCCCACGTTTCAAAATGATTCACATTATCAAAGATTGTCTGGAAGTGACTGCTCTAGTTGTTAGACTGCCTTTGTACGTTATTTAATTGGGTAAATAATCAAATAGGCTCAGAAAACGTCGGTAGTCTGTTAAATGTACCACTGGTTCGGAAAGTTGATTCCACTGAGAAGAAACCGGCAAGAAACTCAGCGGTTACTCTTTTAAATATAGCTTCGTTTGGTTACAATGTAAAATTTCTTTACGCACGCTTGAGTTGAGGAATAAGCTGATGAATGAGTGACGAGAAGGTTACGAAAAGTGTAAACGGGCAAAACAAAACGATACTTACTATATTAATTGCCTCTTTGGTTAGCATGTTCGATTACAGACATGAGGTCCTGGGTTCGAGTCCCAGGTCGGGCCAATTCGAAAATGGATATTGAGTTTTCTATTAAGATTTTCTCAATATTTACCCGAAGTTGGGAAGTTGGCGGTGTGATCCACTCCTGATCCTCGGAGAACACGTTAAGCCGTCGGTCCTGCACCTGACCTATCTCCGATCGTGTAGGATTCCCGTTACATCGCACTATGAGAGTGAAGGAATAGAGAGTACACTTGTGTACTATGTCTGCCAATCCGCAGTGGAGCAGCGTGGTGGGTCTATGCTCTAAAAACCCTCGTTCCTCGGAGTGAGGAGGCCTGTGCCCAGCAGTGGGACTGCTAATGACTGTTAATGGGCTGCTATTTACCTTCCTTATCATATCTAAATAACCGATTCTATTGCACGTCCCGAGACGCACAATTTTTTTATATAAAGACAACTATTTATAATTATATGGAATTATTTTTAGGAATATGGTTAAAGAAGACGCATTTCTGAAGGAAACCTAACGCATGAGGGAAAAATTGAGAGATGATTCGCGTGATTGGCGTCACGAAGAAGTGAGTGCCCAGCAATGGAACCTTAATGGGCTGCTACTTACTTACTTATACAAATATTAATGTTCTTTGCCAGTATTTATGTTTAATTCAAATTATTCATGAAAATAACTTGGATAATAACTTATCGAAGTTGAACTATTTAATATTGAAATTGTTAACTTGAGAAAAGCTTATGTTATTATTTACATTTCTTGTATTTATACCATACCGCAAGGGAAGGCTATTTAATATTAAAATGTTTTATTCATTATATTATGGGTTATACGCTCACTGTCAATGGTACGCTGTGTGTTCAGAAAGTATCGCGAATTTTGTGTTTTTTTAAAAATTATTTATTTATTCATAAATATCTATTTTGTCCCCTTCAAAGTAATCCCCATGAGATATTATACACTTGTGCCAACGGTTTTTCCAATCTTCGAAGCACTTCAAAAAATCATTTTTTTTATCTTGTTCAGCTCCTCCTTCGATGCCGTCTTTATCTCGTCAAGAGAAGAGTAACGTCGTCCTTTCATGGGCCTCTTCAGTTTAGGGAACAAGAAAAAGTCACAGGGGGCCAGATCTGGGGAATACGGTGGCTGCGGCATCATTAGTGTGTTGTTTTTGGCCAAAAAGTCGCGCACAAGCAACGATGTGTGAGCAGGGGCGTTATCGTGGTGCAAAAGCCAATTTTTGTTCTTCCACAAATCCGGGCGTTTCTGGCGGATTGCTTCGCGCAAATTGCGCATAACTTGCAGGTAATATTCCTTATTGACCGTTCTTCCCTGTGGCAAGAACTCATGATGCACCACGCCCCTGCAATCAAAGAAAACTGTCAGCAAAACTTTCACATTCGATCGAACTTGGCGCGCTTTTTTCGGTCTTGGTTCGTGCGGCAGCTTCCATTGAGATGATTGAGCTTTGGTTTCCACGTCATAACCATAAACCCACGATTCGTCACCAGTTATGACCCTCTGGAGCAAATTTGGGTCGTCGCGGACAGAGTTTAACATCTCATTAGCAATGTTCATGCGATGCTGTTTTTGGTCACAATTGAGCAATTTTGGTACGAATTTCGCGGCGACCCGTCTCATGCCCAAATCATTGATAAAAATCGAATGGCACGAGCCAATCGATATGTTTAGGTCCTCAGCAACTTCTCTAACGGTGATTCGACGATTGGCCAATACCATTTTCTCCACTTCATTAATTTTTTCGTCTGTTGTTGAAGTGCTCGGGCGTCCGGCACGCTCTTCGTCGTTCACATCTTCTCGGCCTTCTGAGAACATTTTGTACCACCGATAAACGTTGCTTCGGTCCAAGGTAGCTTCTCCGTATGCCACAGTCAACATTCGGAATGCATCCGCGCACTTAATTTCGTTTTTCACACAAAATTTGATACAGGTTCTTTGATCCATTTTTTTGAATAGGTAAAAATCGAAGACGATCCAAAACACGTGCAAGCAAAGCAGCTGTCAACAATTAAATGAACATTCAAAATGGCCGAGCTTGTCGGCATAAGTGAGAGACATGAGTACCAACATAACGCCACAAAAAATTCGAAATTCGATTATACGTAACCCGCGAAAATTCAAAATTCGCGATACTTTTTGAACACACCACGTATATATCTATCGCACACTAAACTCTGACTAGAGAGAGAGGGGAGGCGTCTGCTTGAAATACAGCTAGCGCTGTTAGCGCTGGGTTAGACTGCGAGGAAAGGAGCCTGGTAGTAGAAAGAGGACAGCGTCTGGCCGAAATACGGCTAGCGCTTTGGATTAGACTGAAAGAGGAGCTGCGTGGTAGAAGACAGGGGGAAGCCCTAAATACGGGTAGCGTTGTTAGCGCTGGGTTAGACTAAGAGACGGGAAGCCTGGTAGGAGAGAGGGGAAACAAGTGCCCGAAATAAGGCTAGCGCTGTTAGCGTTGGGTTAGACTGAGAGAGGAGTAGCCTGCCTACTGCGTGAGAACAAGAGAAGCCAGATAGACTGGCGCCTTAACGCGTTACGTAACAATGCGGTTTACCCTTCCATAAAAAGTTATCATTTAATTTTTTAAATGCCACATCTAGCACTGCTATTCTATATTCCTGTAGAACAACAATGAAATGTGTATACAAATACCTGCATCATCCGCACAGAATTTTCCTTATAAAGTAGTTAATATTCAACTGTAGTTTACATTTTATACATATTAATAATTGACGCGGAAGTATTTATATAGATTGTCCTCTGACTTTTCCCTTTTTAATTAGTATAAATTATTTAACTGTTTGTTAAATTAGCTCCTAATCTAGTGTAATAACTAAATACTATATATAAATACGATCACGCCTCATTCCCATAGGGGTAGGCAAAAACCACGTTCTTCCACTTCTTTCTTCTCTTCTTCGCTTCTTTTATTCTCATTAAACCTTACATACAAGTTCATCGGTTTTGAATACTCTTGACCTGGTCCTTATATAAAATATCCTGGATTTGATCCAGAAACGTTCGCCTTGGTCTTCCCCTTCCAACTTTCGCATTCACTCTTGACTCATAAATCCTTTATGTCACTCTCCTTTTATTCATTCTCTCTACGCCCAAATCTAAGTCAAGTCTAATATGGAAGCATGATATTACATTATTAAAAAATACTGTTATGGCAGTTTATTTACTTCAGCTAACCTTTGAAACTGCTGGACGGATTTTAATGAAATTTTCACTGGTAGTTATCTGAATTTCTAAGGAATATCAATTATTGATTTTATTTCAGAACAAATCGGGTTTCTTTCTGTTGTTGACAGTTTAGCGCTTGGTTGTGATCACATCTGATGGTAAGAGATCATATGGTCTGAGATGGAAGCGAGCTAATCTGGTAAGAGGCGATTTATCTTTTATGGTTTCTACACTGCACCGTACCGGAACAAAATTACCTTTATTTAGTGGTACATCTTTGGTGGTAGAGTGGTAATTAGCCACAACCGAAGCCTCCCAATAGTCCAAGCTTAAACAAATTAAGATATGCATCTGTCTTTTTTGCTCTAACTGAACGAATTTCGATAAAACTTTCACGAATAGATATCTGATTTTATAAGGAGTATAAATTACAGCTTTTGTTTCAGAAAAAAAACTGAGTTACGCGATGAATAGCAAGTTTTATATAAACAAAGTTAAACTGCTTCTTTTCCATTTTATATATGTGGGAGAATAAGAGATAAAGGAGCAGAAGCATAAAGCATAGAAGCGTAAGGTTCTCCGTCGACATCGTCATTAATGGCATCCATAATTTCCATACTGTGGGTGTTAGTGGTGCGGGGTTCTTCTTAACATTGTTGAGGAGTACGGGCCTCGAGGCTTAGCCTCATTGCCCGGTCATTTCCTCAGCCTCAGTGTTGCCCGGTAATCTATTATGCCCGCACTAAAACGGGCTGGTTCCCGCCAACTTAGTGGGTGGGTCCACCCAGGTCACTCCAGTATATCATCGAGTCCGGATGTTACCACTACCATTGTGTCATCTTCACCGTCATCGCCTACGTCCGGAGGTGGCGGCAGCAGGAGCTCGCAAGGCAGGGGACGCCCAATGTTTGCCGTTCTTTGATTTTGGCTGGCAATGCCGTGGAGGTGTGTATGCGGGGAGTTGTCGACGAACTCCCCCACGGTGGGCGTCCGTGTGTCACGATGTATGACGTCATTTCTGGCGTACCTAGGAGTTCCTACTATTAGACGTAGGGACTTATTCTACTGGATCTGCAGCCTTTGCTTCGTTCGTGGGTAATGTTGGTGCAATCAAAGATTTTATTAATTAACTCGGATTATAATGTTCAATTACTTAATGTTCCCGATATCAATGTACACAAACCCATTAATAATAATTGCTAGGAACGCGATAGTTTCAAAATTCGACCGTACCGGCGGCCCGTCACCCGAGAACTTCCGAGAGACGCACGCCGGATTGTCACTTATTGACTCCGCCCCACGCCCATAGACAGATGGCGCCAGCGTTCCACAGACTATTGCACTCCGACATATATGTATTTTTGAATGTGTCTTCTATAGGATTTAGCTGAAAAAATACGCTATAAGGATATAAAAGAAATTGCTGAGTTAAACTCCACTTCAAATTCTTTATTAGCTGACTCGGCAAACTTCAATCTCGAAATCTATTAATAAATAAAAATTTAAATGTGGGCAAAACTTAACCTAAACAACAAGAATTTGTAAACAAAAAAACGCGACCTTTGCACCCAGAAAATAAATTGTAAGTTGTCAATGTCAAACGTCAAAAAGAAACGAAAAAAAAAACAAATATATTTATTGAAATTTAATTTGATTTCCGAACGACGGAATGAATATCAAACGTTTGACATTCAAAACCAATAAAATTAAAAAAAAATCTCCTTTTAATTTCATTTCTGAACGATTTTTAAATTTAATTGTTTTCTAAACGACAGTACGAACATGAAATGTTTGACAGGTAGGAATAGTTTCTAAGGGAAAGCGAAATTGTTGTTTTTACTATATTACAAGATTGTTTTTTTCATTTTCACTCATCTTTTAAACCTTCCCTGGACTTCCACACATAATGCAAAATTAGTCGACTTCAAAAAAGGAGGAGGCTATCAATTCGTCTGTATTTTTTTTATGTTTGTTACCTCATATCTCCCGAATGGGTGGACCGATCTTGATGATTTTTTTAAAAATGAAAGGTGGTGCTCGTCATAGGGTACCACTTTTTTTTAAATCCAGTTCTGATGATGGCATTCATGAGAAAACCGGAAAGGTGTTAAATTTGCATAAGTATGTGCGCGACAAATCGACGAATAACTCAAGACCACGCTAACCGATTTCGATAATTTTTTATTGGAAAGGATATACTTCAAGGGTTGTTTTTTGATAGTTTGGTTAGGTTCTGATGATGGATTCCATAACAAAGTGACGGAAATCTTCAATTCTTAGGAGCAAATGAACGATACTCGACAGAATCTTCTATAGGCTATCCAGATATTTGAGTTGCCTACCGTAATTTCCGTATGGACAAGTGCTAGTCGTAGTTAAATATGAAGATCAATGGATCTCCTCAACGGCTTACAGTAAGGGTGCGGTTTAAGGCAGAAAATATAAGTGTCTGTAATCAAATAGCAATGAGCCTACGTTTGTTGCTGCATTGCAACACGTTTACTTCAGACTCACTAAAAATAAAAAAAAATAAATAAAAATTTTAACAAACAAAGAACCGCCTTCAAAACAGACTTACAAATATATTAATATGCTCTTAAAAGCAAGAAATAATTGCGTATTCTTTTATAGTGTTCTTCGTATTCTTATATTCGGAGTCAGTGTCAGCCAAGGTACCTTCATATATAGCTGTAGGTGAAAGAGACGCAGGAGCTGCCAAGTGGACACGCGGGGAACATCTACCTTGGCTGACACCGACTCCGAATACAAGAATACGAAGAACACTATAAAATAATACGCAATTATTTCTTACTTTTTAGAGCATATTAATATATTTGTAAGTCTGTTTTGAAGGCGGTTCTTTTTTTGTTAAAATTTCTTACTACTATCTTTTTTAATGAACATGAACAGTTAACAACTTTTTTGGCATTAATTACTGGTCATTGTTTGTCCTGCATTGTTCATTGACCTACGGTTTTAATTGCTTGTCAACTGCGGAAAAGTTTTAATTAAAAAAACATCTCTGTGTTTTATTATTCAAACGCATCACTTTTATCAATTATACGTGCTACGTTGAAGGGGGGGTTTTTGATTATCTGTGTACAATGGGTATATGAAAAAGCTACGTAGTTTCGGTATAAAATATAAAAAAAAACCTTGCGTGGTTTTATAAAACCACGATGCAAGTGAAACTTTATAATTTGATAAAAGTAAATGGGCAGCTCTGTCGAGCGTCTTTAATTACACTACCCCCGCTGTAATTTGAAATGCTATAGATGAATAAATAAAAGATAATATAAACTATTGCTATTTATATTCGCATTTTCATTCGCATTATTACCCTTGGAAATATGGGGAAATCGAGATCGAAATGTAAATCTAAAGTTAGGAGGAGTTCAGTGACATATACACACACAAATTGATTGACCTCGCTCTATATGTATCTTAATTATTCAAAAGCATACTTTTTATTCTCTCTACTCTTATTAGTTTTAACCTAACCTATCAGCAATAATAAAATTATATACAATATTGAAGTCATAACTTCTTATGGCTCATACGCTTTTCCCTCTCTCTACTGTGCGATAGACATATACCATATACCATTGACATATAGCATATAACCTATAACTTAATCAATAAACGAATTTATTCATAAACAACCTTTCCTCACTTTATCACATTAATATAGATAAAATTAAAATAATAACGTAAGCTTTTCTCAAGTTAAACTAGTTCAATATTAAATATTTCAATTTACTATTTCTATTAACATTTTTACGTGCACTGGGTTCTAGCCCTTTCGAGCTTATAAATATATAGGTTTTATTGTCATTGCACATATAATATAAAATTGTTTCTTATCTTACAGACAAATACTCAGCCATAATGTAGCATATTGTAATATTCCTTCAATATTGCACCTTACATCGTGATTTCATTTGATATTCAAATTAGGTGTTCATTACATTATGCACTTATTAAACCTCGTGTTTATGTACAAACAATTACTGCAGGTATATAATTATAAAGTATAATATTTATTATTAATAAACATCGAGTGTGAAAAATACCTACCACGTATTTATACAGGTGTTACAATACCTAATAAAAATACTAAATACATCGAAATATATTTAAATCAATACATAAAGTAAAAAGTTTTTATCTTTGTTAACGTAAATTGCGCGGAGGAGTATGAACTTTCCCACACTTATAGTTTCTATAGAGGATTGCACAATGATAATAATTAAAAAAAAGTTATGTATCAAAAATACAATAAATTAATGAAAAAAACTCATTACACACGCACGTATAGAGTATATATATACGTATCTGTCAATCGCTGACAAATATGTCAAACGTCATAAGGTAGTTTTAAAAAAGTTTATAATGTCAAAAGCACTAAGGAGGTTACATTAGAAAAATTCATATTGTTAAAAGCACTAAGAAGGTTAAATTAACAAAAATAACTATGGTGCTTTAGTTTACTTAAAATTTCTGATGTAGCTTTTTTTTCATACTAACATTTTATATAAACAGAACAGCTAATGATTTGTCAAACTTGGCCCAGCCGTGTTCACGTGAAACCGCAACATAGGGACTTATTTTTATAATAGAGGTCAAACTTGAAATAAAAATTATTTATAGTAGAATTTCAACCACTATATTTAGTAATTTCACATATAACTAAATGATAACAAACCACAAAAGGGCACTGGGAATATTGAAAAACATTACTTATCATACAGTTGCTTATAGAACGTTGAACTGTATAGACGTCAAATAAAACATGGCAAAAGTCGCAGTTGTTACTGGTGCTAATAGAGGCTTGGGATTGGCTATCGTGAAAGGATTATGTCAAAAATACGATGGCATCGTTTACCTAACAGCCAGAGACGAATCAAGAGGTTTAGAAGCTGTAAAGAAACTAAATGAAATCGGATTAAAACCACAGTTTCATCTACTCGACGTAAGTAACAACGATAGCATTAAGATATTCGCAGATTACATGAAAAATAAACACGGTGGGTTAGATGTCCTTGTGAATAATGCAGCTATTTTAGAGTGGGATCAAGTATACCCGAGCTATGAAGCTGCGAAAAGAAACATTGATATAAATTATAAAAGTTTATTAACTATCGAGGAATGTATATATCCTTTGTTAAGAGATGGCTCACGGGTCGTCAATGTGTCAAGCGCGTGCGGACACCTTTCCAATTTACGCAAGGATAAATGGCTACAAACGCTTACAAAAGAAGATCTTTCCACAGATGATATAAATGATTTCGTTGAAGAATATTTGGACAGTGTTAAAAACGGTACGTTTAATAAAGAAGACTTTGCAGATGACGGTAAACACGCAGAGCATAGAGTTTCTAAAATTGCCTTTACTGCACTTACTATGGTGCAACAGAAGAAATATTATGATCGAAATATCAGTATAAATGCTGTCCATCCAGGACATGTAGATACCGATATGGGGAACAAAATTACAGGGGGTGTCGATCCTGATGATGCAGCTAAACCTATCCTTTATCTGATACTTGAAGCATCACCTAACTTGAAAGGCACTTTCATGTACAATAACAAAATTGTCGATTGGCATGACGTTGAAGGGGACTATTATTATAAACACGGGGTCTCAACAGCTGAATAACCGTAAAAATATAACTATGTCTTTATAAATTCTAAATGTAATAAATACTACTTAAGTACTAAAAAAAATAACAACTTTGTTGAATCTAAGCTGATTTCTAATGATTTTATTTTAACTCTAACCTATTAATGTCACAAACTTATCTTGTATATTTTTAGATAAATAAATATCATAATAAATATACATAAAAACACTTATCTCAAATATATTTTCATTTTCATTTCAACCTTCCTTTTTACCTACCCTCAATTTTCAATTACAATCGAGGAGAAATAAACTTTACAAGTCATATAATTACCGTATTTATTACAAGTGTTAAATCATTTTACAACTAATATTTTTAAAAATTAAATAGTTATTTCAAAGTACAATATAACCATACATACAACAATATTGACATTATCAGTTTAATGTCCATTATCGTTAAGGTCTTTAGTCTTTACAGCTTGTTTTGTTTAGTTTTGTATCGAAAACTTGTACCTTTACTAGTATATAAAAGCAATATAATTGTTTTGTGATCATTTAGACTTATAACAAATAATTAACATTTTTACGAACCTGGAGTCATCTAATTGAATAAAATTTCAACGCAACAATAATTATAAAGTATCACAAATAATGCGTCGTAATAATTACATTAACATAATTCTTTTGATAACGATAAGAGAAAATAAATTATGCATTCAATAGCTTTATTTATATATTAGAGGTATTTGCCCTACGTATCATTATGAACAGAAATTTAGTATTGTAATTAAAGAAAAATACAATTAAATATTTCAAATGAACAAGTTAGCGGATTATGAAACGCCTTACAAAAAATAAAGAACAACTCTTGCAGTTAGTTAAATTGCATTTATTTATTTTCCGACTTGCATTTCCAACTGTTATTACGGAGTTAAACCTTTACGTGGAACGCATTATATATTGACTTTTTAAGTGTTCAGCTTATTTAAACTTAGTTTTCGCGAGAAAAAATATCAGTGAACTATTAAATCAACTATCTTTCAAGAAAATAAAAAAGGCTTCAATTTATGATTATATAGTGAAACTTATGAAGCTACCGACTGCTTTAATCACCGTCTAAAGTCAAACAATGGAATTTTGATTGGTCTCTAATACTGTGACAATTCCTGTATACAGTCACTGTGTTTCTATTCATTTAATTAGAATGAAAAAGTGACCACCACCACATTTTAATTTAATTTTTAATATATTTACAGATTGGGTGAAATGTAAAACGGAAAGTTAAGTAGCAGCCTTATGATGTCTCACAGCTGGGCACAGTCTTTCGTCACTTATAAAAGAAATAGTTTTTAGAGCACAAGCAAACCCTGGTCCATTGCGAGTTTGCAAGCCACATATTCCTCAGAATTACTCCTGGGATATACAAGTTTCCTTGCGATTTCGTTGAGCGAAAAGCACCCAAATTTCTTTTTATAAAAAGAAACCCAGTGGTGTTAGCCCATGGTTTAACCTGCGATTTCGCCTAATCAGTGAAAAGTATCTACAACAACAATGTTAATTTTTTATTTCTTTTTTAAATACTATTTTAGCAACTGTGATATAGAGCACGAACGAATGGCCCTTCGTTCTATATAAGGAGCAACATGATCGAAAGTAGATTTGCTAACTGTAGTACAGAAGTTAAACAGATATTATTTTAAGCATATTGTTTATCGATGTATACATGTCAGCTGTGGTGTAAATATTCACGAAAAACTATAAATACAATAAGAGTGCAATATAATGACGCATATCGTACTCTTATGATGCTGCCGAGGTACTGCAGTGCATCAAGAATGTTCGCTGAAACAGGGGTTTCGCACTTTTACGAGGTGATTAGGAAAGGAATAGCGTTCTTCACTTATAAAATGCTATTTTGAGGACTGTCTGGAATGATAGGTCAATTCCCATATATAGGCACTGCATCTCTGCTCACTTAATTTGTAATAGAAAGTGACCATCAATGTAATTCATTGTAGTTTAATTATTATTTTACTTTTTGTTATTTACTGATATGGGTGAAAAATACCTACAATAAAAAATATTATTATTAGCGTAATTTGGAACGCAACTGATATTTGACAACCGATCGAATTTGACAACTAAACTAACTGACAGTAGCGTTTAGATATTCCGTTTGTGGGTGTGTTATTAATTTCAAATTTAAAACATCGCAAAATATTTATAAGTATAACATTTATGTGTATTATAACTGGAAGATATTTAAATAAATAAATTTTAGGCGGTTAAATAACCTCCGCATTAATTTCCTTGGTAAGTTATGTTATTATTTTCGTAGTGATATAATGTTTTTGATAAAATCTTATACGACGAAAGGAATATGTTAAGATACAAAGTATACAAGAGCTTGTAAACAATAGTGTATAGTATTTAAAATGTCAGTGGAGTTGAAATAAATATAGTATGTGGCATTAAGACATTGAAAATGCTGCCCAAGTGCCAAAATAAATTATCACAATGCCTTGACCTCTCTTGATACATTTGTAGTCTTAACACGCACTGCGCAGCCCCAATTTGTATATTTTCACTTCAATTTGTTGCAGTATATGCGGAAGTTTGTTTCTTTAAGTGCGCCCAACAATTTTATTATGAAACTCGTAAAGTTTTATAGAATAAAGTGACCTTGAGTTTCGTGAAATCTAAAAATAATAGAACATTTGTTCCCCAATAAATTATGATCTAATTCGTTGTTTTCTTTAGGAAAATGTGATTGTGTTGTTTAAAATGTGAATATGGTGCAATTTTAGTTTCTTAAAATATTTTTTATGGTAGAATTCCTACATTTAAATGTAGATTAAAAAGCCAAAATTCTATTTTACAAAAAATACCACATTATTTGTGAAAATGCTATTTAATAGTAATTATCCCATAACTATAAATTATATTGTATTTGAGTTGAAAAATAACAGTAAGAATTTATGGATGCAAATTAAAAAACCATCTAAATGTTCCTCATATTTAAGGTCCATCTGGGGAATAGTCTTGGAGATCTCATAATGAGTTAGTGAGTGATAGTTTTTCATTTGTTCATTGACCATTGTCATCAACTCAACTGATGGACTTCCATTGCTGGACATAAGTCTCCTCCAAGAATTTCCATAATATACAATATTTTAGCAGTTAGTTACATAGATACAGGATATATAAAAGAGAAAAAAGAATATGTTTATAGACAGATATGAAATATCTAAAGTTTTCAACTCGATCTTTATACTACTAAAGTTCATTTTGTGAACACAAACATATGAGCAGAATTTTTATACGTAATGAAACTATTAATACAGGAAACAAAGTATATAATGTATTATTATTTATATTTAATATATAATTATCACACAAAACATTTCAAGGTAAAATAGATATTTTACCTTGAATTGTTGTGTGTGATAATGTAACTTATGTCATAACAAACAGGAAGCTCAAATTTAAGAGGCTGTACTGTTTTAAAATATGAATATTCATTATCTAAATGATATCATATGTTAGTTATTTTTCTATCTGCTGTAATTGTTTACAATATTATTACCAATGTCTAAATAAAACTATCCACCACATGCTACCAACAAGTACTGCACTATTTTGGTCATATCACCAGAAGACAGTCAGATAACTTGGAAATATTGGTTGTATATTGGTTGTGGTAGGACGGGTCAGAGAAAAAAGACAAAGGGGTTGCTCACATATTATCGTCATTTTATATATTTTTTAAAGAGATACAATCTCGTAAGTGATTTCTTTCCTGCATATATTACAGCAACTAAACCAGCTGTTTAACCGTGACAAAAAATAATTGATAAAACAGTTTTGTAACTTTGTTTTATGAGAAAGGTTTTATAACAATTACTTTATGTATCATATATGATTCAATTGAACAAGAGACCAGTTAAAGTTTTGTTATTTTATGTTTTAAGGATAAATGAATTAAAATTGAAAATATAAAATAGATGGTTTTCAAAATATGTCTAGTAGTTTTTATGGACAATCCAAGAGACTCTGTGCGCTGACTTTTATATTGGTTCAGGTGCAAAAGAATGCCTGGTGGTGCAATTTTACTTGTCTGCCTTCCCCTAACCAAACCCTTAAGCCAAATTCATTCGGGGGAGCCAGAGCTCTATGCGTCAGTGGGCATCTGGACCCTAACACCTGGATGAGGATTCTGATGGGTTTTATTGGGTATCCTGGTACAGCCAGCAAGTCCCACACTCTCGAATGGAAGTTTATACTTCATGCGCTGTGGATAAAGCATTTCCCAGTGGTTGATCCATCCCTTCTATGAATGAGGAAGCCTGTGCCCAGAAGTAAGAAGTTAATGGGCTGCTAATTACCTTTTACCTTACCTATATTCACAATGGTATCCCTCCATTATTTTATTAACAAAAACTTATTTAACTGTCATTGAATAGCATCTTCACAAATAATATTAATATGTTACATTACCAGAGTTTGAGATCAAATTTATTCAAAGCCTTTTAATTCAAGAGGGCTTTTTCTACTCAGCCCTTTTGTATTGTTAAGATGATGATAATAAATAACGACTTACAGTTTGATATATGTGTGTATATAGGAGTATTCAATCGGACATTATAATAGAGTGTATAATGCAAAATGGTTTTAGTGAAGTCAGTGCGTACAATGGCGTCATTCGCAGCACAAGCTGCTCTCCGTTCACGATGGAGTTCCTTAATAGAGTCAACGAGTGTTGATGTACCGGGAGAAGTGACAGATGGTGTCCGTTCTGTTGTGGGATGGCTGAAACAGGCATGGTCCATGTTTATTTGGATTGCTGTAAATGTTTTTAGATATAGTTATCATATCGCTGCTTTTAATGAATAATCACACAATTTCTTAAATCCTAGTTAAGGTCATCTGAACCCAGGATTAATAACATTGTTAAAATTCATATATAATTGTATAAAAAACACTGTAGCACCACAAAATGACATTTTGAAAAAAATATGGTAGGCTTTAAAGTCGGTTTACAGACAATAATTTTATGTGATAACGTCAAAGGAAACATTGATGAAAAATTGTTGTTGTAATAAAAAATGGAATTGGGCCGATCGTGCCTCTCTCTCGCTTGTTCTTTTACATTTTGTCTAATTTTCTAAGGGTTTCCTGTTAGAAACATTCATTGTCTTTAAAGTTGTTTGATGGAAAATAATGTTATGTGATTACGTCATAACAATTAATGTTACAACTTATTGTTATAACAAACAATATATTTAGGGTGATGGTGCCTCTCTATAGCTTGTTCTTTTAAATTTCGTTTCATTTAAAATGGCTTGCTGTTAAAAGCATTGGTTTATAAACTATAATTTTATATGATAACATATAAGAAAATATTGTTGAAAAATCGTTGTTGTAATAAGGAATGGAATTAGAGCAATCGCGCCTCTCTATCGCTTGCACGTTTGGCTCAGTTTGAAGGTTACGATGTCATGTTTAGCAGAACATATAGCTGACATTGCTTTATAAGACCTTATCAAAAACAAAGCCACAGCCATAACGCCACAAAATAACGTTATATCATGGATTCGTTTTAAAATTTACTGGCCTCGCTGGTGCAATAGTTCTTGAGCTCTTTTTATAGCTGATAGGTTATCGTTTGACTGTGATCATAGCTGATGGTAAGTGATGATACAATCTAAGATGGAAGTGCGCGGTAAGAGGCATTTTACCTCTTATAGTTCCTATACAGCATCCTATCGGGACACAAACCTTTTGCTTGATGTTACGTCTTTGAGGAACCATAAGAGGTAGATTACCTTAACCTGTCAGCAATAAAAACGTTCAAACAACTCTCCTGTTTATTCAATTGTGTCACTATTCAAGGCAGCGATATAATCTCCCATTATAAAGCTTTTGGTGTTTTTATTTATCACTGCGGACATTTTTGCACTTCCTTACTGTTTAACTTTCATTATGTTTACACTGAAATATGATATTATGTTTATCCTGAATTTATAAGGCTCTATCTTCAATTTGTTTATTAGTATAGATGTGTTGTTATAATTTATACCCTTTTGGAGTGTGGATGTATTCAATTCGACTGCATCCTGTGTATTTATATTATCTCTCACTTTAACAGGTTCCCTGTGATATTTGGGAAGTTCCCCATTAACACATGAGAATATGAATAGGTCCCTTAAGTATAGTATATTACGCACCTAGGGACGAAAGTGTGACAATGCCACCCGCGTGATAATTGTGATAAAAACGCGGGTTGCAATGCCATACTTTCTTCCCATAGTGCATATACATTTTTTCATTATACCGGGATTGAAAAGACGATAAAAATGTAATATTATTTACCTTTTTAGCTTAAGTAAACTTCGACTATGTAAATAGACAAGTTGTTTATTTTGAAATGTTTACAAACATTTTCAATTGTTACATTATGTTAGAAATTGTTTT
Source organism: Elymnias hypermnestra (assembly GCA_015832385.1). NCBI lineage: Eukaryota > Metazoa > Arthropoda > Insecta > Lepidoptera > Nymphalidae > Elymnias > Elymnias hypermnestra. The sequence continues at coordinate 407,093 of JACTOM010000066.1, read as the reverse complement.
TTGTGTTCCTACATTGATAGAAATGTTTACTAACATTGCCTAACATATTTCTTAACATTGTCATTCGAGTGTATGTTAGAAAATGTTTACTAATGTTTATAAATATAATAAATTTGCAAAACTAAATAAAATATTTTTAATAAATTAAATAATTTGTAAAATGAATCAATTGAGGAAGAAATAATTATTAATATTTATTAAGCAGCAAAATAAACTGCCAAATATTTTGCCAAGCGCCGAAAGTTTATAGCATGCGCACTATATGAGGCAATGTGATACTTTCGTTCCTCAAAATGGGGCCGAAAGCAAGAACTTTCGATCTAAGTATGATGAAAAATGTTTTTATGCACTTAGTGGCATCAAGATAATGTGTATTCTGGGGTTGTGATGAGAATATAATATTATGAAACTACTGTGATTTTTTTATTAGAGGTTAGCGATTTTTAGTCAAATCTGTATTCATCTAATGCTCTGATTTAAGGGGACCTGTTAAAATGCATGTTTTGTCTATATGTGCACATTTCATGTCTTCATTACATATAGTGCACGTTTTATTAATAACCAAGGTTAATTAAAAGGTTTATTTATCAAATAGTGTAAAATCAATTTAGTATTCTTGGTGAAGAAAATATGAAGCATAAATTTTATTTTAATAAACATTAAACATTCGTATTATATTGTAATTATCTACGAATAAAATAACACCGAATTACAATTAACCACCAATCACGGTGTTTCCTTCCAAATACCTTTGTTAATTATTCATATTTACATATATAGCTGAGTTTTTAAACACATAGGTAAAAGAAACACATTTGACCAAGTCTTTTTATAAGTAAGTAGCACCTCATTGACGTCCCACTAACAGGCCTCCTCACTCATATGAGAGGGGGTTTTTAGAGCACAGATACACCACGCTGCTCCACTGCGGATTGGCAGGCATAGTACACAAGTGCACTCTCATTCCTTCTCATGGTCCGGTATGACAGCAATCCGACACGACCGGAGAGAGATCAGAAGTAAAACCGATGGCTAAACGTGCTCTCCGAGGCACGGGAATGGGTCACACCGCCAGCTGCCCAACTTTGGGCAAATATTGAGAAAATCTTAATAGAAAACTCAATATTGATTTTGGAATTTGCTGGACCCGGGATTCAAACCCAGAACGTCATGTCTGTAGTCAAACATTACCCCATATTGGCACCTCAGCAGCATATCTTGTTATCGCTGGTTAGAGGAAATCTTTCACTGGAGAGCATATTTGGGGTAATGCTCTTCAGGGAAGTTGGGTGGAGGAAGGTTGCTTTCTTTTGCGAAACCGTCATCTCGCTGAAGGAGACAAATGAGAGACTAAGGGTTCAAGAGGCTGAAGCTTTCTCTCGCTGTTGGAGGAGACTTGGTCGCACGTATGGGCTTCATGCTTCACCCTATTGTGGTAGGTCCTCGTGTCCGGTTTCATCCGAATCACTAGAGTGGAATGCAGTATTCTGTTATCTGTGAGTCCCACACTACCAATTGGAAAGTCTTTCATCGGGTTACATAAAGGCATTAACCCAACAAAAAAAAAAAAATAAAAGAGACCAATGAGGCAGTCAAACTTTTTATAGTAGAACCAATATTCATGAAAGATTATATTGGTCAGACATACAGACATGAGGTCCTGGGTGCTAGTCCCGGGTCTAGTGAATTTTAAAAATTGATATTGAGTTTTCGCCGTCGGTCCTGCGCCTGATCTTTCTCCGCGAGTGTCGGATTATGAGAGTGAAGGAATAGAGAGTGCACTTGTGTACTATGACTGCTAACCCGCAGTTGAGCAGCGTGGTGAGTCTGTGCTCTAAAACCCCTCTCTCCTTTGAGTGAGAAAGCCTGAGTCCAGCAGTGGGACGTTAATGGGCTGCTTAATACATTCTTATGCCAAAACTTGTCTGTTAGAGGTTGCTATCAAGCGATTAGTACACTGCCCCCAGTGGCGTAATTATACCATTTGGGGCCCGTGGCAAATTCTATAGAAAATCGTCACGTACTTAACAGTACCTCTTAAGTAGTTATCCATCACTAATAACAATTTAATTTTCAAAAGCATGGGTTTATACATTGCCTTTCTTAGGCGAGAGGGAATGAGCTATAGTCCCTACGTAAACCTTCATCAAGAGACTTCACGTTCATCTTCCACTAGCTAGCCTTTCGACGTAGGAACAACATCTTGACGAAACCTAACCTAATTTCAATAAGGTATTTATTAAGGGTATCTTTTTTTCACGCTTTCTGTTCCGTAAAAGTGTCTATTACATAATTGGGCCATAGAGTTTTTCGTAGGCAGAATAGCTAAGTCGCATAATCTGTCTTGTCCCATGTGCATCGAGTACCTTTTGGGCTGGAGTACTCTTGGACTAGAGGCCCGTGGTATTGTGCCAGCCCTGCCGCCCTATAGTTACGGCACTGCTCTGCATAAGTTATATACGTCTAATAGTAGGAGCTCCACCATGGAGGAGTTCGTCGACAACTCCTCGCATACACACCTCCATGGCATTGCCAGCCAAAATCAAAGAACGGCAAACACTGGGCGTCCCCGGCCTTGTGAGCTCCTGCTGCCGCGACCTCCGGACGTAGGCGATGACACAGTGGCAGTGGTAACACCCGGACTCGATGATATACTGGAGTGACCTGGAGGGACCCCCTAACTAGGTTGGCAAGAACCAACCCGTTTTAGTGCGGGTATAAGAGACAACACTGATGCCCCTGGAAATGGGTTAACTCTCGAGGCTCGTACTCCTCAACAATGTTGAGAAGTACCCAGGGTTATCTGACAAGTTATATATACATGGTATACTCGTACATTAAAAAAATTCGCTACAAAGCATTGAACGGTTCAAATTATATTTGGCACGATACTAAAAGCATTAAATTGCTTTGACATTGTGCAATACGTGCGACTAATCAAATTGTAAAGGCCTTGGGTCACCCCTGGGTTCACATTTTTAGGATTCGAAACCCTAGTTAGTAAAACGGATATATCGGGAATTTCTATTTTTAACCGACGTCAAAAAAAGGAGGAGGTTATCAATTCGTCTGTATGTTTGTTACCTCATAAATTTCAACTGAACCGATCTTGATGATTTTTGTTATATGAAAGGTGGTGGTAAATCCAATTCTGATGATGGCATCCATGAGAAAACCGGATAAGTTATAAATTTGCATTAAGCTTGTGCGCGACAAATTTACGAATAACTCAAGATCAATCCAACTGATTTCGTTGATTCTTTTTTTATTGGAAAGGATATACTTCAAGGGTTGTTTGATAATAGTTTGGTTAGGTTTTGGTCATGGGATCCATGACGAAGTAACGGAACTCTTCAATTCTTAGGAGCAAATTAACGATACTCGGCAGAATCTTTAATAATATCTCTGGATATTTGAGTCACCTACTTCGGTATGGTCAAGTGATTGTCGTAATTAAATATGATGATAAATGGAACTCCTCAACGTCTTACAGTAAGGGTGCGATTTTTGGCAGAATATATAACTGTCTGTAATCAAATAGCAATGAGCTTACATTTGTTGCTGCATTGCAATATTTATAAGGTGTACTATGTATGAAGCGGTGGTTGCCGGGGGGGNGGGGGGGGGGGGGGGGGGGCTTTTGCTGTATTAGTGTTGTTGTGTTTTCTTTATGTTGTTGTGACGTATCATTGTAAATTTTACTTTGTAAAGTTGTTTTATTGTATATTAAACGGTGCTGTCTCATATGAGCAACACGTGTATTGGTGTACACATATTGAGATAAATTTGTTAGTTTACTTCAGACTCACTAAATATCAAAAAATAAATAAAAATTTTAACAAAATAAGACCGCCTTCAAAACAAACTCTTACAAATATATTAATATGCTTTGAAAAGTAAAAATAATTGCGTATTCTTTTTTAGAGTTCTGATTAACCGGTTCAATTATTAAGCGGTTAAAAAAATAACTAAAATTTCCTCAATTGTGTGATAAAAATTGATATTTAGTATCATTCTGGTGTAAATCATTTCGATTTATAAAAAGATTGTACACAAAATAAGATTAATATAATTAATTTAGTTAATTAATTTATTATATTAATTCATTTACTTATTATAATAATCAAGCTAAAAAATACTGGACCGATTTAAAAAACTGTTGAATATTTTTAAATTGACTAATGTCGGACATTCTACGTAAATGATGTTACGAATTTAAAAATGTTTTAGTTAGATATATAGTAAAAAAGTAAGTAAGTAGCAGCCCATCAACGTCCCACTGCTGGGCACAGGCCTCCTCACTCCGAAGAGCGAGGGTTTTTAGAGCATAGACCCACCACGCTGCTCCACTGCGGATTGGCAGGCATAGTACACAAGTGCACTCTCTATTCCTTCACTCTCATAGTCCGGTGTGACGGGAATCCGACACTCGCGAAGAGAGATCAGGCGCAGGACCGACGGCTTAACGTGCTCTCCGAGGCACGGGGGTGGAGCACACCGCCAACTTCCCAACTTCGGGCAAATATTGAGAAAATCTTAAATAGAAAACTCAATATTGATTTTTGAATCGGCCCGACCCGGGACTCGAACCCAGGACCTCATGTCTGTAGTCGAACATGCTAACCACTAGACCAATGAGTCAGTTAGATATATATTCGTTGTAAATCTGTATATTGATTTGACTATGAATGTAAGGGAAATTTATAATTAATTGCGGCTTCCGGCTTTCATCAGCTACAGTAGGCCTATGGCTTTCATCAGCTGTTTGTACCTCGTGATTTTATAACACCATTCTAATGTTTTTATAAGTTTTCATCCCGGTAAATACCTTTACGCAGACTTAAAATCTAACCAAGATCGAGCACGTCAAACAAGCTCACTATTAGACCAATGATGTTTTCATTATTTCTTAAGAATACAGCTAATTATACTACATGTTTAACATATATCAAGGTTCTAGAAATTCCGACTACACCTCTTGACCTACTTTACAAGTTTGTCCAATGCTACGAGCTCATTTATCACTCACATGTCGGGTTACCACTATCAAAGTGCTGTATCAAACAAGTTTTTGTAATGACTCCGCAATGTTTACTGTAAATTTGATACAGTCAATCATATAATTGACAGTAAAGTAAAAAGTCTAAAATTACTTAACTTTCTCGTCCTATTTTGAAAAGATATTGCAATACTCTATCAATATCTAAAGAGTATTCTCGTTACCACACTTTCGTTATTTACTTAATAGATGTTCTCTTGGACGTCAATCGCGTAAATCCAGTTACCTTTTCCCAAATAAAACTAGTCTGAGCTCCTCCTTACAACATTAGCTATCTGCCAGTGAAACTTCCATCAAAATTGGTTAAGCCAGTTTAAAGATTTTCCGAAGCAAAGAGGCACACTGATATCAGAAATTTCAATGGTGACGAGAAAATCTGAGCGTATAGGTTTTTTATTGTCACTGGGAAATGCATTTACGCACGGAGTATGGGACTCGCTGGCATTGCCAGAATACCCACTAAAACCCAGCGAGGCCCGGCGTCATCCACGCATGGGGAGCCAGAGGTTTGTTGGGACATTCATCTCTGCCTAGCCAGATGAGACCGGCTCACAGATTCTCTATAAGGGGAGAAGTTGTAAACCTCCGTCTTTCTGGTCCCTACTCCCCTCTGTCGGGACTGGAGTATTTCGGCGGCATTCACTCTCTCCCTTTGCCGTGCCTCCTTTAGCGAGATGATGGTGCTATCTGACGAGTATTGCATCTATAATGCCTACCAGTGGAGTGGTTAGTGATGATCAGCAACGTCATAATATGTCGCTGCGGTCCTTAGGGTGGACATTCTGCTACCATGTGATGCGCTGTATCTACAGATCTTTCACATACTACAATTTGGAACAAGTATTTGCCAAAGCAACCATGACTAGTAAGCACCTGTACCAATCTGTAGGAAAGTAGTCCGTGCCCTTTGCTCAGTCATTTCTCCAGATGAGGGCGAATTGCCTCCGCGATGGCCCTACCGACTACTGGAGACTTGAGGTCTTCCTGCCATCTTTGGATCAAGGCTCTGTTGGCTAGAAACTTAATCCTCCTAACCTCGTCGGCGTCTGGTAATTCCCCTCTAGTTCTCGTGGCTACACTGTATTGGTAAGCAGCAGCGGGAACCTCAACCCTTAGCTCCCATGAAGGATCACTCGTTAGAAGGGTTTCTGCCATCCAGGAAAGCGTATAGGTAACATTTGGTTAGAAAAGTTTTGGATTTGATTCCGAAGCAAGTTTCAATTCACAAATGACATAGTATCTTATAATAAATAAAAATTTTAAGAAAAAAACACCGTCTTCAAAACAAACTTACAAATACATTGACATACTCTAAAAAGTAAGAATGTGCGTATTCTTTTATAGTGTTCTTCGTATTGTTATATTTGGAGTCGGTGTCAGCCAAGTTACCTACATATTGCCAAGTGGACAAATAATAAGAAGAACACTATACAAGAATACGCAATTATTTCTTACTTTTTAGAGCATATTATTATATTTGTAAGTCTGTCTTGAATATTTGTAAGCATTCTTGACCGAATAAAAGTGGAGAGATTGCAAGAAGAGGATGTTAGAGAAGAATATCTGAAAAATTTGAGTGGGCGATTCAAGAGTGAAGACGAAGGAAATGAGATTGAAAGTTTATGGAATAAATTTAAAGATGGAGTGGTTGGTGCTGCTATTGATGTATGTGGCGTGTCTAAAAGGAGGAAAGGTAAGAAAGAGAAGAATTTGTGGATGGACAAAAATGTTCAAGCAGCTGTGTGTGAAAAGAAGAAAGCTTGGTCCGATTGGTTGGCTACAAAAGCGAACCAACGAATGCAAAAGGCAACGAATGATGACGTAAAAAAGGCAAGAATGGAATACAAAAGGGTGAAAGTAATCGTGAAAGAAGCTGTAAGAAAGAAAAAAGAAGAATACAGTGATATGTATGATAGGAGACTTTCTGATGATTTTCAGTCAAACAAAAAGTTTTTCTGGAAATCAATACAATTTGCCCGAGGGAGATCTACTTCCTCGGAGCTTTGTAAAATCAGAAGTTTAGATGGAAGTTTAATAAAAGGAGAAGAATGGATATTGAAGAGATGGAAGGATCATTTTGAAAGTTTGTTTGAAAGAAATGAAGCAGAGGTAAATATGGCCTCTGCGGATAGCAATGAATGTAAGACAAGTGATAGCGAGATTAGTATGGATGACATCATGAAAGCGATAAAAGGTATGAAATCAGGTAAGGCTGCTGGGTATGACAGAGTGTCAGTCGAGATGCTGAAGGCTGGCCGCGGGATTGTGGTAGCTCAGCTGTACTGCCTTTTCAATATATGCTGGGAGAAAGGTCAAGTCCCAAGAGATTGGAGCAAGGCCGTAATTGTCCCTCTATATAAAGGAAAAGGGTCACAGCAGGAGTGCAAAAATTACCGCGGTATCAGCCTTCTTAGTGTCGTCGGCAAATTGTATGCAAAGATATTAATTGAAAGGGTGATTAATGAAACTGATGAGAAAATATGGGACGTGCAAGCGGGATTTAGAAGAGGAATGGGATGTACGGATCAGGTCTTTTCTTTACGGTGCTTAACTGAAAAATGTTTGGCTAAACACCAAAAAGTTTATTGCGCGTTCGTAGATTTAGAAAAGGCCTATGATCGAGTGGTGAGGAATGAGCTGTGGTCAACGTTATCTACGTATGGGGTGAGCGGT
>JACTOM010000066.1:381772-398968 GCA_015832385.1 Elymnias hypermnestra | reverse complement strand
GTTTATATTTTATACTATACGTTTTAATCAGTTTTGTTTATCCATTTCAATTTCCAATACGTTTCTCGCACTTGATTTTAATACATTAGTTTGAAATTCAAATTTCTTTATTCAATTATTTTCCAGCACAAACACAATTGGGTGTCACTTTTTTCTCATTGTAATTAACAGACTTCAAAAAAAGGAGGAGGTTATCAATTCGTCTGTATTTTTTTTATGTTTGTTACCTCATATCTCCCGACTGGGTGGACCGATCTTGATGATTTTTATTTAAATGAAATGTGGTGCTCGTCGTAGGGTCCCATTTTTTTAAAATCCAGTTCTGATGATGGCATCCATGAGAAAACCGTATAAGTCTTAAATTTGCATAAGCATGTGCGCGAGAAACGGACGAATAACTCAAGATCGCTCCAACCGATTTCGATGATTCTTTTTTTATTGGAAAGGATATACTTCAAGGGTTGTTTTGTGATAGTTTGGTAAGGTTCTCATGGATTCCATCATCAGAACCTAACCAAACTATCACAAAACAACCCTTGAAGTATATCCTTTCCAATAAAAAAAGAATCATCGAAATCGGTTGGCGTTATCTTAAGTTATTCATCCACAAGTCGCGTACATGCTTACGCACATTTAAGACTTATCTGGTTTTCTCATAGATGCCATCATCAGAACTGGTTTAAGGGACCCTATGACGAGCACCACCTTTCATTTAAAAAAAATCATCAAGATCGGTCCACCCAGTCGGGAGATATGAGGTAACAAACCTAAAAAAAAATACAGACGAATTGATAACCTCCTCCTTTTTTTGAAGTCGGTTAAAAAGAAACCTACATGCTTGAGTGTTATTATCTCTTCATCAGTTTTCGGTAAAAGAAAACATCACGAGAAAACCCGCAAAGTTGAGCAATGTGGTGGGCCTAAGCTAAATACTTTAAATATTCTTTATTCAAGTAGGTTTGATAAGTTTTTCGGAATTAGTCCATTGGTAACGAATTTACCACTGTTCCGTAAGGTAGATTCTACTGAGAGGAAACTGGCAGAAAACTCAATAGTTACTCTTTAAATGGGTCAAATATTTTACGAGTTAGATAGCCCTTTTATCGATAAATGCTATCGATTATATAATGTTACATTACTACCAATAAGATATGTAGCAAAAAATGGGAAATAAATAATTCCTCTTTAGAGCTTTCATTGTGTTTGGATCAGTAGATTTAGTTTTTTTTTACACAAATAAAGTAACAAATATAAACAGACATTCTCTTTAAATAATAGTATAAATTTAGTTACTTAAAATATAATATCGATTAAGTAACATGTGTAGGTGTGGATTATAAATTCCTACAGATTACGAACACGATATTGTAATTGAATTCCGAAACCTTATTAAATACTTGTTTCTGTTATAATTAACAAGGTTATATAAATTAATGTAATTACTTCATAAATTTAACAATTTATATAAATAGCAAGATTAGAATTTGTATTTTATTGTCCCTGTGACTTCGTTTACGTAATTGCACTAGATTTAGACTAAATTACCGATCTAGTTCAAATACACAATAAAAGTGTTAGACTAATAGTTGGTGACAACATAGAATATTAAAAATAGCAAAAATATTGTGCGATATTACGAAATGTTATGAAATACGAGTTAACTTTAACGATCGGAACAATTTTGTGAGGAAAGGCTTTGTGGTGTTATTGTTTTAAGAGAATTAGTATATAATGGTGAGAATATAAGTTGTTAAAAGTTAATGTGATACTAAAAGAATTGCTGACTTCTTCTCACGCTTACTTTCTAACTATTCGAAGCACAGAACGGAACAATTTGCCGCCAAAACGGCATACAGCAAATGCGTCTGACAAACGTTTGTGTTCTAGCAAGTAAACATGTTGCAGGCGTGTCTTTATTGTTCAATATAATATTATTATTTATCTATCTATCTTACTATTCTGAGAGAATAGTTACAAAGATACTGCCCTTATCAACTTACTCATAAAAAGTTATCGTAAAACCCCAAATTTTTTCTAAAATAAAAGTAGTCCTAATTACTTTTTATAACATCAGGTATCTGTCAGTAAAACTGCTGGAAAAACATACAGCTACAATTTTATAATATATATTTTTTATATACTTTCATATGCATTTAGTGAAAAGCTGATAATTAGGAATAACAAATAGACACTCTAATTTTATTTATTATTATAGATAAAGGAGTATTACTGGTAAATGGTGGCTTATTGGACCAAATTGTTTGCTTTTCTTCGTGACGAGAACTGTTTGTGTGTTTATATTTTGTTCTAAGATCAGGGTGAACTTGTTTCTTCCGACCTGGGTTCATAACCTGATAAAAGGTACTACCTGTTGATTTTCTATACCGTATTGTATCGCAAGGCAGATTAGTTTGGCAGTAAATATTTCCTGGTTCAATAACCAGCAACAGTCAGAGCGTCGTACTAGTCCAGACGTAGGAATCATACCTTATCCAAATTCACCAGCGTTATTAGCGTGATTTCAACATGGAAACCCTGGATCTACTTTTTCTTCGAAGCTACCTTTACGTACCCCAATCAGACTTGTATGTAATGACTGTGGGATTCGCTGTAAAGACAAAATACTCACTAAAACCTATAGATACCCTTCCTTTAGGGGAACACCAGAAGATCGGTGGACGTTATCTACCCTGGTACTCTGGATTTTTATTGGGAAATGTTTTTTTATTATGAAATGAGGCAGGAGAAACGCAAATCAGTGCCTTCTGCCTCCCGAATTTCTGCGCTGAAGAAGTAGAACGTCTACAGCGTTCCTCCTCTGCCTCTCTTATACCTTTAGCGAAATAATAGTCTTGCAGAAGAAGGCCACTGCCCTCCAGTTGGTTAGAGGACTCGGATTTCTGTTTTAACAACTCCAGAAATGTGTTCGGCATTGGGGACTGATTTGTGTGCGGTCTAGGTAAATAATAGCCTTAATGGGAGACTAGAATGGTAGAGAAGACAGATGATAGTACTAATGGCACCTTTGATGATGGAACGGAAAAAAACGGACAGTTAGTGGTTAGTACAGCGAAATAAACGGTAATAAAACACATTACTTAACAAAACCAGCAACGAAAGCATGCCAATGCGGGTGTGCGTGTAAAAAACGCAACGTGCGTTCGTTGACCCGAGCGTCAGATGATTTCGATTTTGTGTTTCATTGCTGGTTTTTTTTAAGTAAAGGAATGTATTTTTATGAAACCATCGTTTCATTAAGCTGTAGTAACATGATGGAGAGATAAATAATTCTAATCAAATGTTTTAAAAACTAGTTTTTTTTTAAATCACGATCGCTTTTTTCCGTCCCATCATCTAAGGTGTTATTAGTACTATTATCTGTCTTTTATCTGTCTTTGTTTCCTAACACCTTGTATACATATAGTGTAGATCCTATGTTATTTATGGTTTCTCATTATCATGATGCAGGAACTTAATTATTTTGGATCTTAGCATTTTATTTATTTGCGCCATCATTATTCCACTTCTTAGTATAAAGCGTTTGTAATATAAATCTTCACTGGAGTTTTTTTACTCTTTCTTGCACCTTATTTCTCTGCACCATCAATTATCCTACTTATTTAAGCATAACAAAGGCCCTGAGATTCGAGTTTTGAATTACAGGCGTCCTTGGAGGTGAGGCAAGTTGGAAGGCGTGCAGTTAGCCAGCTGTCGGGTCGAGGAATGGGAGACGAAGTGCTGATTGTACACTACAACGATGTGTACAATATTGAACAGACGACAAGTGAGTTATATATACAAAATAAATATTGTGAGCGCTTTCTTGTCCCGAAACTAAGAATTCTTTGCTGGTCCGTACAAAGGAAATGAAACACACTCTTCTACGAGTATAAACTCTAGCCGATGTCGGCCGTGGCTGACAAACGTACGACGTACAACGAGCAAGCGTCTAGTAGGGCCGTCTCATTCCTTATTCGTATGTTTCCTATATCAATGCCTTTTAAATATATGTATATTTCTTATATAATCTTTCAAATTAAAATTAATGTAATAAGATTCTAATTAAAATAATTTCTGAAAAACCGACTATTCGGCCGTGTTTTTTAGTTTTCCCAGTAAATTGTTCGCGCTTGTTAACGGAAATAACCGTGGCACGCTAAAGTGGCTCTCGGGACTTAAATGTTCATGAAAGACTACCAAATGTTGTGATTGTTATGTTTGCTAATAGTTAAACTATACAATGTTATATTTTGTTTATTAAATTAAGATTCTGGTGTAGCGTCATGTTGCACTAAACTTTCAGATAGTGAAAAAAGTCCGTCTTTTATTCATAGGCTCATTTTGTTATATATTCTGAAACACAAATATTCACTTATAAAGATTCACAGTTTAAAAAATATCACAAAAACATAACGAACTTCGACGTGACATACGATCGGTTACTAACGGTCACTTTGTAACTGATTTGTTTTTTCTAGTGTCAGGTCTTATCTTTGCATATCTTGTTACGGCAGTTACCTAATACGGCAGCTAGATAATACATAATGTGACTTAGAAAGAAATAGATGCTTATATTTCCCATTGCCAGGTGAAGACACTACTATGGTATCATGTCAACCGTTAGTTGACACGGAAACTATTAAACTAAAATAACTATTATACAATTGTAAAATAGATAAAAAAAAATCTGTCTTCATGTAATAATAACGAAATATTATGAAGTTATTTGTTAACGGTCCTAATTAGCTTTATTTATTAATTTTAGTATAAGTAGAGACATCTAGAAAGCATTTAGTATTTATGAAAGACTAAAAATTTCTAAAGGTAATGGAGATAATTGTTTCTTATGATTAGGAATATAACAACTTTTTTTTATCCCGAAGTCTCCAGGGTAAAGGGACTATCAAGGCTTATATAAACCTGTATTTTTCGATCTTTATTATTGATATTTAGTGAATATTTTTCTACAGACGGATTAAATGCTGTTATATTACAATTATATTTGGTCTTTCAATAGATACGGAGCCAGTGGGCGGTGCACTGAGATTTAGTACAGCAGTCAAAGCATTACAGCATTTAAATCCTCTCGTACTGTTCAGCGGAGATGCCTTCTCTCCTAGTATGTGTAAGTATTAAAAACCTTGATTGCTTATTGGTTTGACATGTGGCTTGTTTTTATGAGTTAATCAATCGATTCCTTGGTTGGCAACAAAAAGTTATATACCTACCTATTGTGATACTACATAGTATCTTTGTATCTATACATACCCTTTTTATCAAATCGTTTATCCCTTAGATTGCCTCGCTGCGTTTTTTATGGGACTTGACGGCCTCGCTGGCGCAGTGGTGCGAGTATTCGCTTTGCTAGCGGAGGTCCCGGGTTCGATCCCCGGTAGGACGAATTTAGGAAATTGTATTTTCTAATTTGTCTGAGTCTGGACTGGTGGGAGGCTTCGGCCGTGGCTAGTTACCACCCTACCAGCAAAAACGTACCGCCAAACAAAGATTTGTGTTCCGGTGCGATGCTGTGTAGAAACTGCAAGGGGTATATCATCGCCTCTTAACAGATTAGCGCGCTTCCATCTTAGACTGTATCATCACTTTCCATCAGGTGAGATCACAGTCAAGCGCTTATCTGTCAGCAATAAAAATAAAAAAAACTCGTAATTTGCCCACGCTTTTTAACGGTAATAACCGCCGCTTACACCGCCCCGCACAGTGGTTTTTGTGCGTCGAATGCCCCGCAGGTCGAATGACGCTAAAGTGGCTCTTGCGACTTAAATGTTCATGAAAGACTACCAAATATTATGGTTTTTATGTTTGCTAATAGTTAAACTATACAATGTTATCTTTTTTTATTTAATTAAGTCTCTGGTGTAGCGTCGTGTTGCACTAAACTTTGAGATAGTGAAAAAATTCCGTCTTGTATTTATAGGCTCATATCTTAAAATATAATACATACTTCAAGGGTTTTCATCGTTATTCACATCTCTTATATAATCAAAAACACAAATAAACAGTTACAGTTTATAAAATACCTCATAAAACTTAACGACCTTCGATGCGACACACGCATCGTTAGTAACGGTCACTTTGTAACAGATTTTTTAGTTTTTCCTATTGTCTGGTGTTTTTTCTACGCATATTCTGATACCACAGTTACCGAGAATCGAAATAGATACTACACATTATGATTTAAAATGAAAGAGGTGCTTATATTTCTGAATGCCTTAGTTGGTTATTAATAGTTTTCTATTAGGAGATTTTTTGAAGTATGTTGTTGTAATGTTCACTTATACAAAATTAGCGAAATACACTATTTTAGTATTACAAATAAATCAAACTTGTAATGCTATTTAGAGTGAAGTAGGTCCAGATGTCATTTGTAGGGTTGAGCATACGCATTTTTAAAAAGGTACCGAAATCAGTTTTGTATTTGCCTCTACATAACTTTAATGAATGTTAAAAAAACTTGAAAGGTGTCAAGGGATACCCGGATGGAACGAAGTTCCTTTCGATTAATTAGTGAAGGAATTGTAATAAAATTTAATTTTTTAAAAAGTTATAATACTATTTTTTTTATTATTAACAAATATAATGTTATATAAACTTAATCAAGTAGGCTCAGTTTTCGTAATAATTGGCTTCGTAATAATTGCTTTCTATAAGAGAGAGAGACAGACACACAGACAAACATGCGACGCCGCACAGCTTACAATAGCAAAAAGTGTCGTGATAACTTTTCGTAAGAATTTTTTCCGTCTACCCCCTCTCACAACGCGGGATAAGGAACTTCGTTCCAAAAACATACTTTTATTGAAGGCATATTAAAATGTTGAAAATTATTAGTAGGTGGTAGATTTGTTACCAACAAACAGACTAATGGCGATTCAAAAGTGCTTTTTGAGCATACTTTACATATATAGTATCACGCCTCATTCCCATAGAGTTAGGCAGAGATCACGTCCTTCCACTTGCCACGATCCTTGCATATCTCCTTCGCTTCTTTCATTCTCATTAAACCTTTCATACACGTTCGTCGGTTTAGAGTACTCTTGACCTGACCCTTGTTTAAATTGTCCCGGATTTGGTCCAGGAACGTTCGCCTTGGTCTTCCCCTTCCAACTTTCGTATTCACTCTTGACTCATAAATCCTTTTTGTCAGTCTCCTTTCATTCATTCTCTCTACATGCCCAAGCCATCTAAGCATACCTTTCCCAATTTTAGTCACTAAATCTTGTTTTTTACCACAACGCTCTCTTATCACACTATTTCTTACTCTGTCACTCAGTTTTAATCCACACATACTTCTCAACGCTCTCATCTCTACCGCATTTATCTTACTTTTGGGATTCTTCTGCCATACCCAACTTTCACTACCATACATAAGTGTTGGCACCAACACTCCTGCATGCATATCCAGCCCTTTGAGACACCATCTGGCTATTCATAAAGGCATTTATTCATTTACCATAATCCCTGCATTCACTCTCCTTTCAATATCACTTTCACATTTTCCTTCATTTGTAAATTTAGATCCCAAGTAGAGAAATTCTTTCACCTCTTCCACTTGTTCCCCATCTATCAAAATATTGCCATTCATCATAGATTCATCTCGTTCAAAAAGCATGACTTTCATTTTGTTTACCATCTCCTATAGCTCATTAGCAGATGATGCAAGTATTACTTGATCATGAGCGTAGTGTAAATATTTAATGTGTAATTCATTCATTCTTAACCCATACATACTTTCTTTTAAATCTGTCAAACAGTTATCCGTGAATAGGTTAAACAGGTACGTCTATTCTGACATAAGCACTAGAACCCTCATAGAGAGACTTCAATGCTTGAATAAGATTACCTCTCACCTTATACGTAGATAACGTTGACCACAGCTCATTCTTCACCACATATCGTAGGGCTTTTCATGAGAATATTTTGATTTTGTTTCTCAATAGAATACTTGGAATTTTCCAGTAAGTACATTCACAAAAGGCGAACAAATGGTACCGGTTTTGAATGAAATTGGTACACACTGTGCAGTATTTGGAAATCATGATTTTGGTAAGTATTTAAATGTGCTGCGCCACCGTTAATCACTCATATCTTCTAAGATATCCATTTTAATGAAATGCTTTTAAATGCAGCTTTAATCTACATGAAATATACAATGTATATAATGTATTTAGTTTGATAAACAAAAACATTTTATGGTATAAAATAGCTTGGTAAATAACACATATTTTATCTTAGTAGTGCACAATAATTAAGTTTGTATATTTAGATGTGTATGTATGTCTATTAAATCATATATGTATGTATGTATTTATGTAGTCTATATAATTATTTGAATATATGTGTATGTATATGTATGTGTGTGTACTTGCATTTCTAATAGTAGAAATTATAGTAGGATGTTTTATTGCACTTACCCAGTAATTTCATGGGCTACTATCTCCAAGGTTGTCTGGAGGAGATCGCTTTAAGCGCTAAGACCGCCTTTGTACACTCTTATCTAAAATTCTGTTAGTGTTTTCTTTCAAAATTTGTATGTTTGTGTGCAATAAGAATAAATAAATAAATATTTTTTTGTAATATGTAAAAGATAAAAATGGTTACTGTGGGTTATCTATTAGAGATAAATATATACCGTTGTGGACATTTTTATAGATCTTTTCATGATATACAATTTAGTAGTACATTAAATCGATCTATCTTGTAAGGTTTAGCCAGTATTTGCGATTTAAGCGCAATAAAGTATGTTAGTTACTTCACATTACATATCATTGAATTTATCGGCTTTAATGTACTAAAATATATATGTATTATATATATAAATTATAGTAATTGGATTGCTCTATCTATTGCTGAAAACTGCATTGAAATCAGTTGGTAAATCTAAAAGATATAAGCATACAAACAGCGGAAGCAATTTCATGTTATACTATGTAAAGATGTTATACATCTAGCTGTTAATGATAACTCACTACATCCATTTAATCTTTCAGATTTCGGCCTAGATGTCCTCTCAAATTTGGTGTCCCAGTGTAACTTCCCGTGGCTGATGTCCAACGTAATAGACAATGAGACCGGTAGACCTTTAGGAGACGGGAAGATCACACACGCCTTGCTATGTAATGGACATAAGATCGGTCTCATCGGTCTCGTTGAACAGGTAAGAAAGAAATTTTGGTACTAATAGCTCCTAATTTGTCTGTATTTCAGCTGGTGGGAGGCTTCGGCCGTGGCTAGTTCAAGACTGACACGGAGAATAACATATGTGGAATGAACAATGTGCATCATCATGAGATGCTTTTAAAAACATTTGTTACGAATTATTATCTATCTCTCTCTCTCTCTCCTAAATTTTTATTTGTGTGTATACGTATGTATGTGTATATAAACTTACACAAATGTTAGAACACCCCTTTATTAAAAAAACAACAATGGAACACAAAATCAATCGGCTGACGCTCGGGTCAACGAGCGCACATGCGCGGCGGTTTTTCGCACGTTCGCTCGATTTAGACACGTTTATTGTACACGCACACCGGCGCCGACCTTATGCGTTCGTTGACCTGAGCGTTTTAGATTTTGTGTTTCATTGATATTTTTTTTTAGTAAAGCAGTCTCCTAATAATGTGTTTTATATAGAAAGTCATAGTTTTCATCACTTTCATCAGGAATGGCTGGATACTCTTGCGACTATAAATCCAGAAGAGGTGACGTTTATAGACTTCTTGCAAGCAGGCACTAAGCTAGCCTCCCAGCTGAAACAAGAGGTATGTAGATGTCTTCACACTTTATTGCACTTCTACAATGACAATATACAATGGATTAAACTTAAATATAAGAAAAATAAAAGTACAATAGGTGGTCTTATCGCTAAATTGCGATTTCTTCTAAAAGCTGAAAGTAATTTAGGAGGTAGGCAATAAAAGAACCATATACACGAATATCTTCATGACAATAAATATATATGTCGGAGTTCAATAGTCTGAGTTCAATGAGTTTGTGTAAATTGATATCGGGAACATTAAGTGATTGAACATTATAATCTGAGTTAGTTAGTAAAGTGTTTGATTGCACCAACATTATCCACCACCGCCCACAGTATGGAAATTATCGGTGCCATTAATGACAATGTCGGCGAAGAACCCTACGCCCCTATGCTTTATGCTCCTTCTCTTTTATTCTCCGACATATAAGTAAACTAATATATACATTTAATATTCTTACATAAATACATAAATTTACAAAATGTGTACATATACGCTGTGTGTTCAAAATTTTGTGTTTTTTCAAAAATTTTNGTTATACATCTAGCTGTTAATGATAACTCACTACATCCATTTAATCTTTCAGATTTCGGCCTAGATGTCCTCTCAAATTTGGTGTCCCAGTGTAACTTCCCGTGGCTGATGTCCAACGTAATAGACAATGAGACCGGTAGACCTTTAGGAGATGGGAAGATCACACACGCCTTGCTATGTAATGGACATAAGATCGGTCTCATCGGTCTTGTTGAACAGGTAAGAAAGAAATTTTGGTATTAATAGCTCCTAATTTGTCTGTATTTCAGCTGGTGGGAGGCTTCGGCAGTGGCTTATTCAAGACTGACACGGAGAATAACATGTGGAATGAACAATGTGCATCATCATGAGATGCTTTTAAAAAATATTTGTAACAAATTATTATCTCTCTCTCTCTCTCCTAAATTCTCATTTGTGTGTATACGTATGTAGACCCCTTTATTAAAAAAAACAACAATGGAACACAAAATCAATCAGCTGACGCTCGGGTCAACGAAGGCACAGGCGCGGCGAGTTTTCGCACGTTCGCTCGATTTAGACACGTTTATTATACACGCACACCGGCGCCGGCCTCATGCGTTTGTTGACTTGAGCGTCAGCTGATTTTAGATTTTGTGTTTCATTGTTATTTTTTTTAGTAAAGCGGTCTTCTAATAATACGTTTTGAAATACGTTTTTTTCCGTCCCATTACCATAGCTGTCATTAGTACTATCGTCCGTCTTCGTTTTCGGAAGCGGTCACCTAATACCTTGTATATGTATATATTGATATGTCCTCTATTCTTTATATTTATTTATATAAAAGGTGGCACGCTCCCGAAAACGAAGACAGACGATAGTACTAACGAATTGCTAGTTATTTAATATAGAAACTCATAGTTTTTATCACTTTCATCAGGAATGGCTGGATACTCTTGCGACTATAAATCCAGAAGAGGTGACGTTTATAGATTTCTTGCAAGCAGGCACTAAGCTAGCCACCCAGTTGAAACAAGAGGTATGTAGATGTCTACACACTTTATTGCACTTCTACAATGGATTAAATAAAAATATAAGAGAATTAAAAGTACAATAGGTGGTCTTATCGCTAAATACCGATTTTTTTCTAAAAGCTGGAAGTAATTCAGGAGGTAGGCAATAAAAGAACCATTCACACGAATATCTACATGACAATAAATATACATGTCGGAGTGCAATAGTCTGTGGAACCCTGGTGCCATCTGTCTTATCGGCGTGGGGCACAGTCAGTAGTGACAATCCGGCGCAGGTCTCTCCAGTTCTCGGGTGACGGCCCGCAGGTGCGGTTGACTTTTGAAACGGTCGCTTTCCTAGCTATTATTATTAATGAGTTTGTGTAAATTGATATCGGGAACATTAAGTGATTGACCATTATAATCTGAGTTAGTAAAGTGTTTGATTGCACCAACATTACCCACCACCGCCCACAGTATGGAAATTATCGGTGCCATTAATGACGATGTCGGCGGAGAACCCTACGCCCCTATGCTTTATGCTCCTCCTCTCTTATTCTCCGACATATAAGTAAACTAATATATACATATAATATTCTAACATATATACATAAATTTACAAAATGTGTACATATATATAATTCCAAGATGCCTGTCTAAGAGATAATGTTCTTCTATATCTCCAGTGGTACATGTAATGTATTTATTTATTCGATTTTGTTGCACATACACACACACACATATACAAAGAAAGAAAGAAATCATATGAATTTAAAAAACAATATTTGGCAATTGGCGTTAGACCTTTTAAGCTTTTGGAGTGGAACGGACTGGGCATCAACATCAACTCATCTATGGTTTGCCGATGACGTAGTCATTATGGCAGATCTCAATACAATGCTCAATGAACTCAGCAGAGTTTCTCAACAGGTGGGCCTGAAAATGAACATGGATAAGACGAAAATTATGTCTAATATCCATGTACCGCCTCACCCAGTCATCGTTGAGAACTCAGCTCTCGAAATTGTCGACGAGTATACATACCTGGGACATATAGTCCAGTTAGGTAGATCCAATTTCGAGAAGGAGGTCAACCGCCGAATTCAACTCGGTTGGGAAACTACGCCAGATATTTTCATCCGATATTCCTTAGTGCGTGAAGACCAAAGTCTTCGAACAGTGCGTGTTGCCAGTGATGACCTACGGTTCTGAGACGTGGTCGCTGACAACGGGCCTCTTGCGGAAGCTCAGAGTCACTCAGCGTGCGATGGAGAGGGCTATGCTCGGAGTTTCTCTACGTGATGGAATCAGAAATGAAGAGATCCGTAGTAGAGCCAACGTCACCGACGTAGCCCTACGAATCGCGAACCTGAAGTGGCAATGGGCGTGGCACATAGTCCTAAGGACCGATGGACATAAAGAGGGTATGCCGAGGGTCTGTAGCCGCTGGAGCCAGGCGGCGTAAGATCGGGCCTTGTGGGCATCATTTCGTGAGACCTATGTACAACAGCAGACGTCCAACGGTTGAAGCGACGACGACGACGATTTGGCAATTGACGCGCAAAGGGCGGTCTTATTGCTATAAGCAATATCTTCTAGACTACCTATTACAATATCTTCTTGGATAAGTAATAAATAACATATTTTTTTTTTGTATTATGTAAAAGATGGAAATGGATACAGCGATTTTAGAAATGTAATGAAATATTTATTTATTAGGTACAATTAATACATTGTTTTTCTGTGACATCCTGACCCCTAAACTAGGAAAACTCGTATTTTAGGGGCCAGTGCCTACCCAAACAATGTACATGGAAAATTAAACGTACTCAAAAATAAAATTTCAATTTTAAGTTATACACAAATATAAAAAAAAGTATATGTATGCATGCATGACGTGCAAGGGTGCGAGAGTGTGTGTGGGTGAGTGTGTTTGTATGAATGTGTGTGTATTTGTATGTTTCGATTTGTGGATGCGATGCTTTCACGTGGACAATACTTTTTGTTTATCTTTTAAAATCATATCAATATCAAAATATTCTTTATTCAAGTAGGCTCAAAAAGCACTTTTGAATCGTCAGTAGTCTGTCCTTTGGTAACAAATCTACCAACTGATTCCGCTGAGCAGAAACCGACAAGAAACTCAACGGTTACTCCTTTAAACATAGTTTTGCTGTCTTTTACAAACTATGTGGAGGCAAACCCAGAAATGATTCGGGTATATTATTATAAATGCGTATGCTCAAACCGACAAATGATTTCTGATCTTCTTCACTCTAAAATATAGCACTGCAAGTTTGTTTTTATTTCTTGTATTAAAATATTGTGTTATGCTGTATAAATGAATATGTTTATAAGATGTTATTCAATATACATTGCGACGGTACAGTGAGAATTGATGTTTCTTTGAGTTTATCTCTTAGAGAAGCACGGGATCCTAATTGATGTAGGGGACATATTGCTCTTTTTTGTAAAATAAATATAATTTCAATGTCCGCCTTACCCCATAACAGTATGCCGTAAGACAATTCCATACTGATTTCTCTTCTGATATCAAAGAAAATTCAATTGTGACTGCCTAGGATTGAAATCGTTGCAATTTGTTTAAGAATGGTTTATGTTAACAATTAGATCCGATTCCTCATGTATCCACGGGGTTGGGAACTACCATTACACCATTACACCATTAACACCATTGGTAATGGCTGGTATATATATCCTTCTCTGTAACATATTGTTTGTATTTTCAGGGTTGTGAATACGTAATAGCTTTGACACACATGCGGACGCCCAATGACATCAAATTGGCCGAAGGCTGCACCGATATTGATTTAATTTTAGGAGGACACGATCACGTTTATGAGGTTTTAGAGGTAAATTATTAATTTTTTTTTTATTTCCAACAGTATTCGCAAAAAATACAAACTTTATCTTTCAGATTTTGTTAAAAAAATCAAAACCAGATACAGCACACACTTTGCCATATTCCAACAATTTGCAGTTTTCCGACTTTCATAATAATCTTTGTAATAATTCAATGTGTGTGTATGCACACATTTAATTATTACAAAGATTATTATTAAAGCTTGGTTTTTAATATTCTATTACAAAATAAAACCGTACATTAGTCAAATTCCAATAATTTGCAGTTTTCCAACTTTCACAATAAATTTGTAATAATTCAATGTTTGTATACAAAATAGGTTTAAAATATTCTCTTACATAATAGACTTTGTAAATATTAGAGGCTATTTACTTATTTAACTGATTATTGTAAGTGAAATTAAACTGTTTTTGAAGAATTTGATTTATAAAATGTACTGAATTGTTAACTTATTAAGTCGATTATTGTTCGAATAACTTCAATGTTAGTAGAAATTTCAAGCTTGTGGCATTTTTATATTTTATTGTAAGATTAATTAAAGTATACTTTGCAGGTTTCCAATACTTGCAAAGAGTTTACCTATTAAATTGATTATTGATCGAAAAACTTCATTTCCATCTAAGTACGAATTCCGAATCATGAACCGTTCTGTATTTTATGGTCTTTTAAAGAATTTTGAGGCCACAATTGTCCTCTTTGCATAATTCCAAAGTGCAAATTGATATTAATATTTGATGAGATTTTAATATATTTATTACATGTAAAATTTTCTTCTTGAACTAGTAACTACTGAGTTTCTTGCCAGTATCTTTGATAGCTCATACTACTTACCATCACCAACTGACAGACTTGACAATTCAATAGTCTATTTTACAATTTGATATTCGTTATTCATGTAGGTTTTAACTTTTTAGCATTTTTAAAAATAATATTTACAATGCTACATGACGCCTTGTTCTGAGAAGAACCGATGATAAATAATCTTAAAACTAGAGCAAAACGCTTTGTTTTCCGAAATTTAAAGGGTTATAGTAATTCAAAGGGATATAATAATTTCGTCTGTCATAATAATTCAAATGAATATGATAATTTAAATTGTTATATTAATTTCATTACTTATAAAAATTGAAATGGTTATAATATTTTGATTGGTTATAATAATTTAAAGGGATATAATAATTTAAAAGGTTGTAATAATTTAAAGGGTTATAATTTATAACGATTATAAGGGTTTGGAAGGTATAACTCCTTTGAGAGTTGGGATGCCCAACAGTGGGTTGTTAATTTTCTTGCTTTTTTTTACAGATAAACAATAAGTATATAGTGAAAAGTGGGACAGATTTCCGACAGTTCAGCAAAATCAACATCAATTTCGCTTCGGACGTCACAAAAGTAGACATAACAGATGTGGCGGTCACCAGCTCGTTTGCTGAAGACCCGGTGCTGAAGTCCAAGGTGGAGAAATACTCCGGTAAGTTTAATGTCACACCTGATGGTATTTGATGATACAGTCTAAAATTATATTGCGTTTATTTAGTTATAAGTAACGTTAGTCACCTCTCACACTACTTTAGTTAATAATATTCTCTAATAAAATGATAAAGTGGATCTTTATTAAGCTCATGAGAATAATTTTTTTACGGATGAAACGCTTGATTACCGTCACGAAGATGTGCAGCGTTTTTTATGTCAATTCGTTTGAATTTGCCACTCGTCATTTAATCATTAACATACTGTTTTTCATAAAATATAAAATAGAAATGTTCCATAAATTTGAAATTCAAAATCAAAATTTAATTAACAATTTCTAATATTGACAAAAAACACGTGGCATTTTTATTTACAATTCATTTGAGATTTCAATAAATTATTTGTATTAATTTCTCGACGCTATCAATATTTTAATGATAATTAAATTTCTAATATATATTCCTTTCTCTCCCTCTCCCTCTCTCTCTCTTTCTCTCTCTCTCTCTCTCTCTCTCTCTCTAAGTCTCTGAAATCAAGTTTTACATATAAGTTTGTGTAAATATAAACTAGTCTTACAAAATTAGTTCGCCAAAGAAGGTTCACTTTTAATTTGTAGCAATGATTGATGGGAAAATGGATGAGGTTCTTGGCAAGTTCTGCGTGCCTCTAGAAGGAAGATTTTCTGTGGTCAGACGACAAGAATGTAACCTCGGGAACTGGGTGTGCGATGTCCTCCTGGCTGCAACTGGAGCTGATCTCCTGGTCCTGAATTCTGGCACATTCAGATCTGATCAGGTAACCTTGGAAATGATGGCCGTGGCTAGCTACCACCATACTAACGAAAATTTGACAAAAACCTCTTTATCAAGTTAACGCGCTTTCATTTTATCGCCGGAGTAGTCCTTTTTCTATTAGATTTTTATAGATACAAGAAGATAACATCTGAGGGCCTTATTATAAAATAAGGATTAAATCTCATGTATCTAAATATTTTATACACTTTAAACCAAGGACTAAAGGTTTTTTTGTCATTAATTGAGCAATTGCACGCAATCGCAGCTTGTCCACTGGACTAACACCCGCGCGCCCCCTATTTTACCTCCATCTAAAGTTTGGCGAACATTTACGTCATTTACCGACAAACGCCTCCTTGGTCTAAACTGCCTCATTGGTTTCAACTGCCTCATTGGTCTTATCTGCCTCATTGGTCTAGGAACTGCCTCATTGGTCTAGAAACTGCCTCATTGGTCTAGTAACTGCCTCATTCAAAGTCAAAGTCAAAGTCAAAATATCTTTATTCAAGTAGGCCTATTACAGCACTTTTGAATCGTCAAATATCGTTTTTTTTCTATTTATTATTTAAATGAATGATGATAACATAAAAGAACGACTTACAATCTAAAGTTACGAGGGTTCCTTCGCGCCCTGATCTGAGAAGAGCCCACAACAAACTCAGTCGGGTGTACGTTTTTTTTTTGTTATCATCATCACAATATTTAATTTAAAAAATATTCTATATACATATAGAGCAATTCATTCACTCCCACGCTTTTTTGTC
>JACTOM010000066.1:345792-381074 GCA_015832385.1 Elymnias hypermnestra | reverse complement strand
AAAAACATTGACTCTTTTAATAAAAAGAGTGAATGTACATCATATAACTTACGAAACCAAAACAAACTTGTTATAAATTCTAGTAGGCTGCATAAGATTAACAACTCATTTAAGGGTAACTGTATACGTTTCTATAATAAACTCCCACAAGACGTTCTAGAGATGTCAGTTAATAAATTCAAAGTCTTTGTTAAAAGAAAGTTGATAGAAAACTCGTATTATACGTTGCAAGATTACCTAGACGATAGAAACGCCTGGGAGTGAACGAATTGCTCTAATTTTAATTAAAATATAGTAAACTAATATGATATTGTAATGATGATGGTAAAAAAAAAATTACAGACGAATTGATAACCTCCTCCTTTTTTTGAAGTCGGTTAAACCCGACTGAGTTTGTTGTGGGTTCTTCTCGGATCAGGGCGCGAAGGAACCCTCGTAACTTTAAATTTTAAGCTGTTCTTGAGTACCATCATCAGACGTATATTAGAATCAGAGTGGAAAAAAAATATAATTCGCGTTTTCTCCAATCCCATGGCTATTTGGGAGGATCCGAAAGACTGTGTAGTAACAACTGGACCGCTATAGATATAGTCAAACATTTGTGATCCAGTACGATTCTGTGTTCTAAGGTTCATCCTGCGGGAGATTTCACTCTCCGGGATCTCTCAACAATTATCCCTATGCGGGACCCTCTCGTAGTGGTGGAGGCCAGTGGTGAAACAGTCCTCAAGGTCCTGGAGAACGCCGTCTCCAAGTACCCCAGTTTGGAAGGCAGGTTTCCTCAGGTAATATTACCACCTTTTTAACTGTATTCATAAATACAGTGTAATCCTTACTAATATTATAAATGCGAAAGTAAGTCTGTTTGTCGCGTTTTCACACCTAAACTACTGAACAGGTTTAAATGATATTCAGTACACAGATAGTCTAGAATCAGAGAAAGGACATAGACTATATTTTAACGCATATGCTCCCTAAGAACGAGTTTCCCCATATTCCCACTGGATCGGGATTTAAGCGTAACTTACTGTGAGATTTTTTTTACATTTTACTCTTAAGAACTACGCGGGTAACGTCACGAAGAATAGCTATTATTAATATTTAAAAAAACATCCATTTAATTTCATGATTGTAATCCACAATTCAGTAGTCATGTCTCATTTTAGTTTGATGCTACTCATTGTAGTAAGAAGTAGCGTTCGGGAAGCTACACCAGATATTTTCGTCCGATATCCCTCAGTGCCTGAAGACCTGAAAGTCTTCGAACAGTGCGTGTTGCCAGCGATGACCTACGGTTTTGAGACGTGGTCGCTGACTATGGGCCTGATGCCGAAGCCCAGAGTCACTCAGCGTGCGGCGGAGATGGCTATGCTTGGAGTTTCTCTACGTGATCGAATCAGAAATGAAGAGATCCGTAGTAGAATCAGAGTCATCGACATAGTCCTACGAATCGCGAACCTGAAGTCCACAAGGTGGACTGACGATATAAGTAGGATCCGGTAGCCGCTGGAGCCAGGCGGCACAAGATCGGGCCTTGTGGGCATCGTTTCGTGAGTCCTATGTCCAGCAGTGGACGTCCATCGGTTGAAGAGACGAATGTAAAATGTCAGAAGGATGATCATTGTAGGATTTAGTAATGATTTAATGTGAACTCCCATTACTTCTTAAACACTAGTATCAATCAGAGCACAAACAGAACCACGAATGTAACAAATATTTACAGCCACGTTAATTGTTATGAATTTATGTGTCTCTTTTTACTGTCGCTTTTCCGCTTCATTATAGTAATGCAAGGAAAATTTCGCATTAAAATATGAATGCGAATCTTGATGGGTTAATTTTCCTCAGGTAGCAGGCATATCGTTTGCCTTCGACCCCTCGAAGCCTCCCGGAGAGAGAGTTGCTGACCAGGTGGTGAAGATAGGTGATGAGTACCTCCAGAAGGACCAGAAGTACCGGCTGGCAATCAAACAGTACCTCCATTCAGGGAATGATGGGTTCACTATGCTGCCTCAATGTCCAGTTTTGGTGAGTATTTCATTTAATAGAAGTATATATGAAGTATTTTAATAAGTAATTATATAACTTGTTACAATTCTTCTATTAACAACTCATTTAAGGGTAACTGTATACGTTTCTATAATAAACTCCCACGAGACGTTTTAGGGATGTCAATTAATAAATTCAAAGTTTTTGTTAAAAGAAAGTTGATTGAAAAATCATATTATAAGTTGCAAGATTACTTAGACGATAGAAACGCGTGGGAGTGAAGAAATTGCTCTAATTTGCATTGAAATATATTAAACCAAAGTAATATTGTAATGATGATGGTAACGAAAAAAAATACGAGTTTGTTGTGGGCTTTTTTCAGATCAGGTCGCGAAGGAACCCTCCTAACTTTAGATCTTAACTCGTTCTTTAATACCATCACAGACGTACATTAGGTAATTAGTGTGTGGAAAAAAATATTTGACGATTCAAAAGTTCTGTAATAGGCCTACTTGAATAAATATATTTTGATTTGATTTGAATAGTGACACAATTCTTTCCACATGTGACTATTCTATAAAGTTAATTTTACAGGAGAGCTGTTAAAATCACACAATAGAATTTTTTGGTTCCACACCGTTGTTAGTGTCTATTTGTGTTTATTTAAAAAAAAAGTAAAAAGTAAGTAGCAGCCCATTAACGTCCCACTGCTGGGCACAGGCCTTCTTACTCCGAGGAGCGAGGTTTGAGCTCCACTACGGATTGGCACGCATAGTACACAAGTGCACTCTATTCCTTTTCTCTCATAGTCCGATGTGACGGGAATCCGATTCGATCAGGCGCAGGACCGACGGCTTAATGCACGGGGATCACACCACCAACTTCCCAACTTCGAGTAAATATTGAGAAAATCCTAATAGAAAACTCAATATTGATTTTTGAATTGGCCCCACCCGGAGCTCGTACCCAGGACCTCATGTCTGTAGTCGAACATGCTAACCATTAGACCAATGAGGCCAAAGTTATGAGGTGGTGGTGACGAATTGCCATAATTTTAACCCATATTATGCAAAAGTGAACCATTTTTATGCTATTCTTTTTAGCCTTTCAAAATGAAGAAATTGCCACTTCAATACTTTATTATAGAAGAAGTATAAATTTAAATATAATTTTTTCCTTCTAGTTTATAGAAACGATTAAACAACAGTTATCGGCCTAAATTTTAAAATGCGAGACGATAAATGATTTGATTTATATATTTCTTTGGAGATTACAATAAAATGCCTTTAAGCTGATGGACTTGAATCAAACCTCAAATATATATTATAAAATTTATTGTTTCAAATCTACAATTACTATTTTTTAATTTAATTTTAACACACCAAATAATTTGATTGACACAAAAACAAACTTTAACAGCCTTAGAAGCGTTTCGCCTTAAACCCATTGTTACTGAAGTATTTAGAATCAGTAATAGACCTAGCGCTATTCTGGACATGAACAAGACTAAATCGGCTATGGCTCTGATACTTTATTGAAAGATGTAATTCCCTTGAATTTATCCCAGGGTTGAGGACTGTCAGAGTTCTCCAAGAAGTTAGTGTCCACTAGCCTCGGGGAGATGGTCTTAACTCTCACCTTGTATGATGCTAAATCCGCTGATGGACTTGATTCAAATCTCAAAATATAATTTGTGTAGAAAAAAATTACTAATCAACTTACTATCCCTTTTCCTTATTTAATTTTAACACAACAAATAATTTAAATAACACAAAAACAACAAAACACACTGACAACCTTAAAAGCGTTTCGTCGTAAGCCTGTTGTCACAGAAGTATTTAGGATCAGTAATAGACCTAGTAATATTGCTGGACATGAGCAGAATTAAATCGGCTAATTTTAAGACTCTGATACTTTATTGAGAAACTTAATTCCCTTAAAATTCTCCCAGAATGGAGCACTGTTAGAGTTCTCCAAGAAGTTAGTGTCCACTAGCCTCGGAGAGACGGTCTTAACTCTAACCTTGTGTGATGCTAAATCTTCTCATGGACTTAAATCAAACCTCAATATATAATCTATGTTATATTTTTTTTCTTTAATTTTTACACACCAAATAATTTGAATGACCCGAAACAAACTTTGACGACCTTAGAAGCGTTTCGCCATAAAACCGTTGTCACAGAAGTATTTAGAACCGGTGATAGATCTAGCCTTGTTGCTGGAGATGAAAAGGACTAAATCAGCTATTTCTTGAGGCTCTGATACTTTATTTAGAGACGTGATTCCCTTGAAATTATCCCAGGGTTGAGGACTGTTAGAGTTCTCCAAGAAGTTAGTGTCCACTGGTCCTGGACAGACAGTATTAACTCTCACTCCATGTGGTGCTAAATCAGCCGATAGACAAGCACTGAATCGACTTAAACCAGCTTTGGCGACACAGTATGATATTATTTCAGACATAAGTCTTGTGGTATGACCTGCAATGCTGGACATATTAACTATATTTCCTTTTGTTTTAATCAGATGGGGTATAGCCAAGCTTGTAATACGGAACACAGAACGAAGGTTCAGGTTGATCATGAAATCGAATGATTTCATTATGTTTTCATCGAATATATTCGTGAAATCTGTTCCTCCTGCATTGTTTATTAGGACATCTATTTTTCCAAATTTCTTTATTGTTTCATCTATAATTTTCTTTGCGTCAGCGTCGTTGGTGACGTCGGCTTTAATGCTTAAAGCTCTGGGTAAATTAACTGTAGTTTTTGCAAGATTCGCTTCGTTCCTTCCAACTAGTACTACTGAAGCACCTTCTGCACTAAATGAAGTGGCAATAGCTGCACCAATCCCTGAACTGGCTCCAGTTACAATGACAACTTTGTCTTTGAAACTCATGGTTACGTGCGATAACTACGATGTAATTCTTTTGCTGTCTAAGGATAGACAATTACTATCCACAGTAATGCGTGCTTTTTTATTTAAATATGCACAAAAGTAAAGCCAAGTGTACAAATGAGATTAAATGCTAACTTTTGTGTTTTCATGCCAACATTTTATGACTTCATATGGTTTATATCGGTGAATTGGTTATTAGTTTCGTTTTTAAATAAAATCCCAACGTTTGTCATGGGATAATAAAGATGGGATAGATTAATCTCAGGTGTAACTGGTTCGAAGAAGTCTATAAAATCATGTCATGGGCAATAGCATCTTTATTCCTTTTGAGAACTACTGTTGCGTGTGCTGTGTAAACGGTTAATGTTACTCAACATTGATGTATGACGGAATGTTTCCTCCTAATAAGTTCAAGGATCATCATCATCAAGCTTTCCATATTTTAAGATTGAGTCAGTGTTACCTTTTTTATGACAATTGATAGCTTATCTCTAACTTCTCTTTCGTCAAATGCAGACTAAGTTGCTCGATTTAGTAACTAAAATTGAGAAAAGTATGCTTAGATGGTTTGGGCATGTAGAGATAAGGAATGAAAGGAGACTGATGTAAAGGATTAATGATTCAAGAGTAAGGGAAATTTGGAAGCGGAAAACCAAGGCGAACGTTCCTGGACTAAATCCAGGACATTTGAAATAAGGGCCAAGTCACGAGTATTTTAAACCGACGACATTGTATGAAAGGTTTAAAGAGAATGAAAGAAGCGAAGGAGATGTGTGTTTGTTTGCTATCAAATCACATTATGACCAGTTAAATATTTGGAGCATCAGTAAAATACTTATCAAAAACGGTGATACTATATTCCTTTTGAGCGCTCCCGTTGCATTTGCTACATAAACGGTTAATATTACGCAACAATCATATAAAAGGGAATGGTTCCTCTTAATGAGTTCAAGAAAAAGTTCGAGATTCGGGGTTTTCTATTTTTTAACGTTAACCTTTTCGATGGAAGTTGTAGGTTTGTCTCTAACCTCTCTTTTATCTGATGCTGACGAAGTTGCTCGATTTGGTTACTTTTAATTATAAAGATAATCTTAACTAATAAGATCTACTTATTGCAAATTACTTAACACATTTAGGAGTTTTATATTCTCGCAGATATCTTTCGTGTTGATTGATTTGTTCATGTGAACAGGTCTTATTTAATAAATTAAAGTTACAAGGTCTATTCTGACAACTAATTTGTCACCGAGCATAATTAAGGTTAATTTATTAATACAAAGTAGTAGACAATTTAGTTTTTGTGTCCATATGACTATGGATAGCTAACATCTTGACGACCTCGCAGGTTTAATGGTGTGAGTACTAGTTTTGTTAACAGAGGACTTGGAATCAAGGTCAGGTCTTCAGTGAATTAGGAAATGGTATTTTTTTAAATGAAAGTTCTTTACGTCGCCTCGTCTTTTCGTCCATTTATCTCAAGTCAAGACAACTAGTCCTAAAGTGGCAGTAAAGTGAAAGACAATCTACGGAGTAGCCATAACCAATATGGCGGTGTCCATTAATCGCATCAGCCGTTTTATAAACCGCTAAATGTATATTTAAAGTGAACTTTTTTACGTCACCGCAAATGTTTTCGACCGTGTATCGCATGTCGCATCACAGGCAGCCTTGGTATGGTAATGAAAGGCAATTTGCAGCATAGCCAAGGCCAATGTGGCGGCACCCATTGCTCAGTTTCATTGCATAAAACCTCATTTTTTTTTAATAATTTTTTTTTACATCACCGCAATTGTTTTCGTTCATGTATCGCAATGTCGCATTACAGCCGGACGTAGAATGGGGTAAACTAAAAGACAATCGGCAGAGCAGCCAAGGCCAATATGACTGCACCCACATTGCTCGCATCTGCTGTTTCATTTAAACGTATCTTGCCGTGCCATTCCGTGCGCTCGCATGTGACTAATACAACTAATTTTTCTTGAAAATGTGGGAGCACATTCAGGGTAGGTCAGGATAATAGGACCACCACAATAATTATATGTTATAGCCGAAGGTGGTTTGTCTCTTTTTTGGTCTTGTAGCTTTATTCGTATCTCCTCGAAAGCGTTGATGTTCTGCTTAACGAGGAGTCTCCATTCAGCCCGATTCAGCAAGCGAATGCCATTCTGAGCGCTGGATGTTACACTGTTTCATGTGCCGTTTTACCACGTTGTTATACCTCAGTAACTGACTTTCTTTTTTTTATTGCTGGGAAATGCATTTGCGCACCCCTGTCACGAGGCCGGGAGTGTGGGACTCACCGGCAAAGCCAGAATATCCACTAAAACCCAGCGACACCCTCTTCACCCTAAATTGGGAGTGTCAGAGGCTCCCTTGCACATTCACTCTGACACTCCTGGATGAACCGACTGAGGATGTTCAAGGAGGAGACAAGAGGCGTTCGTAAAGTTGCCTCCTACTCCTTAGGGGAGCAGCATTTGCTGCAGCTTCTCGTACTCGCTCCATACTTGGCTCCTCCATACCAGAGGACGTCGCTGTGGTCCCCAGGCCGGACATTCTGCCACAGTGTGGGCCGCCGTATCGACAGGCACACTACACTGATAGCAGATAGAGGACTCTTCCCGTCGTACTATCTGATGCAAGTACTTTCCGAAACATCCGAGTCCGGTCAGTACTTTCTCCAGCCTAAAGGTAAGCGATCCGCACCGCCTATCTAACCATTGTTAGAGGCGAGGACGAATCGCCTCCAGCGTGACCACATCCGCACTTGGAGAATAGAGCAGACCGTGATAGGATGCGATCTCGGATATTGCGATATACTCAGGCAGCCTCTCCCCCGCTGCGCTGCTAGTGCATATAGTAACTGTCCGCCTTGCTTTCGCTTGCCATCTTGAAGTTCACAGTAAAAGACGAGCTTAGCAACTCTCTCTTTGGGCATTCGGGAAATATGACCATAACAACGTAACTTCGCATTAAGTGTGATTCTATACCACTGGTATGCGCGCGACGAAGGTCTTCTGTGTTTCTAATGCGGTCAGTTCAGTGGATGCCAGTTATTTCCCGAAGGCATTGCATGTGACATCGGTCGAGTGTACGAATATGCTTCCGGTACAAACACCAGGTCTCTGAAGAATATAATATGTTGGGCAGTACAATAACTCTATAAACAGAAACCTTTGTTGCCACTTTTTAACCGACTTCAAAAAAAGGAGGAGGTTATCAATTCGTCTGTATTTTTTTTTATATGTTTGTTACCTCATATCTCCCGACTGGGTGGACCGATCTTGATGATTATTTTTTTGAAATGAAAGGTGGTGCTCGTCATAGGGTCCCATTTTTTTAAAATCCAGTTCTGATGATGATGATCCATGAGAAAACCGGATAAGTGTTAAATTTGCATTAAGCATGTGCGCGATAAATGGACGAATAACTCAAGATCACGCCAACCGATTTCGATGATTCTTCATATTCTTATATTTGGAGTCGGTGTCAGCCAAGGTACCTTCATATATAGCTGTAGGTGGAAGAGACGCGGGAGCTGCCAAGTGGACACGCGGTGAATATCTACCTTGGCTGACGAATATAAGAATACTATAAANAATGAAAGTTCTTTACGTCGCCTCGTTTTCTCGTCCATTTATCTCAAATCAAGACAACCAGTCCTAAAGTGGGAGTAAAGTGAAAGACAAACTACGGAGTAGCCATGACCAATACGGCGGTGTCCGTTAATCGCATCAACCGTTTCATAAACCGTAAAATGTATATTTAAAGTCACCCTTTTTTACGTCACCGCAAATGTTTTCCACCGTGTATCGCATGTCGCATCACAGGCAGCCTTGGTATGGGGGTAAAATGAAAGGCAATTTGCAGCGTAGCCAAGGCCAATGTGGCGGCACCCATTGCTCAGTTTCATTGCATCGTGGTTTCATAAAACCTCACTATTTTTTTTTAATTTAATTTTTTTTTACATCACCGCAGTTGTTTCCGTTCATGTATCGCAATGTACCGGGCGTAGAATAGGGTAAAGTAAAAGACAATCGGCAGAGTAGCCAACGCCAATATGACGGCACCCACATTGCTCGCATGTGACTAATACAGCCAATTTTTCTTAAAAATGTGCGAGCACAATCAGGGTAGGTCAGGATAATAGGACCACCACAATAATTATATGTTATAGCCGAAGGTGGTCTGGCTTTAAGTTTGTCTCTTTTTTGGTCTTGTAGCTTAATTCGCATCTCCTCGAAAGCATTGATGTTCTGCTTAACGAGGAGTCTCCATTCAGCCCGATTCAGCAAGCGATTCCCATTCTGAGCGCTGGATGTTACACTGTTTCATGTGCCGTTTACCACGTCGTTATACCTCAGTACACGTCCGCCTTTTTTTTACCGCTGGTAAATGCATTCGCGCACCCCTGTCACGAGGCCGGGAGTGTGGGACTCACCGGCAAAGCCAGAATACCCACTAAAACCCAGCGACACCCTCTTCACCCTAAATTGGGAGTGTCAGAGGCTCCCTTGCGCATTCACTCTGACACTCCTGAATGAACCGACTGAGGATGTTCAAGGAGGAGACAAGAGGCGTTCGTAAAGATGCCTCCTACTCCTCAGGGGAGCAGCATTTGCTGCAGCTTCTCGTACTCGCTCCATTGCCTCCTTCAGAGAAAAGACGGCTTCGCAGAAAGAGGCAACTGCATTCCATCCTATCTCACTGTCAAACATGGCGTCCACTATACTTGGCAGTGAGAGATCCGCTCCGATAAGGGACACCTGAGGATGTCGCTGTGGTCCCCAAGCATTCTGCCACAGTCTGGGCCGCCGTATCGACAGGCGTACTACACTGATGGCAGATAGAGTATTCTTCCCGTCGTGCTATCTGATGCAAGTACTTTCCGAAACATCCGTGTCCGGTCAGTACTTGCTCCAGCCTAAAGATAAGCGATCCGCGCCGCCTCGCTAACCAATGTTAGAGGCGAGGAAGAATCGCCTCCAGCGTGACCACACCCGCACTTGAAGAAAAGGGCAGCTCGTGATAGGATGCGATCTCGGATATTGCGATATACTCAGGCGGCCTCTCCCCTGCTGCGCTGCTAGTGCATATAGTAACTGTCCGCCTTGCCTTCGCTTGCCATCTTGAAGTTCACAGTAAATGACGAGCTTAGCAACTTTCTCTTTGGGCATTCGGGAAATATGACCACATCAACGTAACTTCGCATTAAGTGTGATGCTATACCACTGGCATTCGCGCGACGAAGGTCTTCTGTGTTTCTAATGCGGTCAGTCCAGTGGATGCCAGTTATTTCCCGAAGGCATTGCATGTGACATCGGTCGATTGTACGAATATGCTTCCGGTACAAACACCATGTCTCGGAAGGATATAATATGTTGGGCAGTAGAATAGCTCTATAAACAGAAACCTTTGTTGCCACTTTTTAACCGACTTCAAAAAAAGGAGGAGTTTATCAATTCGTCTGTATTTTTTTTATATGTTTGTTACCTCATATCTCCCGACTGGGTGGACCGATCTTGCTGATTTTTTTTAAATGAAAGGTGGTGCTGGTCATAGGGTCCCATTTTTTAAAATCATGTTCTGATGATGATGATCCACGAGAAAACCGGATAAGTGTTAAATTTGCATTAAGCACGTGCGCGACAAATGGACGAATAACTCGATCACGCTAACCGATTTCGTTGATTCTTTATATTCTTATATTTGGAGTCGGTGTCAGCCAAGGTACCTTTATATATAGCTGTAAGTGGAAGAGACGTGGGAGCTGCCAAGTGGACACGCGGTGAATATCTACCTTGGCTGACGAATATAAGA
This sequence comes from Elymnias hypermnestra, assembly GCA_015832385.1. Taxonomy (NCBI): domain Eukaryota; kingdom Metazoa; phylum Arthropoda; class Insecta; order Lepidoptera; family Nymphalidae; genus Elymnias; species Elymnias hypermnestra. Next base: position 370,370 of record JACTOM010000066.1, on the reverse strand, counting down.
ATACTATAAAAGAATACGGCAATTATTTCTTACTTTTTAGAGCATATTAATATGTTTGTAAGTTTGTTTTGAAGGCGGTTCTTTTTTTGTTAAAACTTATTTATAAATCATGCGATCGGAATACTTTAGGCCGTAGCTTGAGCCAAATGCCGCAGAGCAGCACCAATTCTCAAATTTATTTCAGCATCAAGGTGGCACTTTGATGTTATATTGCTTCCCAAGTACCTAAACTTTTCAATTTGTTCAACAAAAGTAAAGTCAAGAGAATTAGTTAGTGCACATAATAAGTAGCTTGCACATTCAAAACATAATAGTTAATAACTGTTATTACAATTAAAATATAATTATAGGTCATATAAATAATGTATATAAAAAGTTATTAGTATCTATACATAGCGTAATGAAGTCGTTTCCACTGCTTGTTCGCTTAGATATTTTAAACTATTCAACGGATTTATAGTGTTGGGTAGGACATGATTTGAAAATGAGTTTGTAAGAGTAGCCTTTTTTTTGTAATTAGTTATTACAATGAAAATGAAGCTTTGAAAAGGAAAGAAATGAAAGTGAATGTAAACAAAACGAAAGTTATGCTTTTTGAACGAGATGAATCTATGATGAATGACAATATTTTGATAGATGGGGAACAAGTGGAAGAGGTGAAAGAATATACTTGGGATCTAAATTACAAAAGATGGAACATATGAAAGTGATATTGAAAGGAGAGTGGATGTAGGGAATATGGTAAATGGTGCTCTGCAAGCCTTTATGAATAGCCAGACTGGCTGTGCATGCAGGAGTGTTGGTGCCAATACTTATGTATGGTAGTGAAAGCTGGATATGAGTGGATTGAAACGGAGTGACAAAGTAAGAACTAGTGTGATAAGAGAACGTTGTGGTATAAAAGAAGATGTAGTGACCAAAATTGAGAAAGGTATGTTTAGATGGTTTGGGCATGTACGGACAATTAATGAAAGGAGACTGACAAAAAGGATTTATGAGTTAAGAGTGAATGCGAAAGTTGGAAGGGGAAAACCAAGGCGAACGTTCCTGAACCAAATCCAGGACATTTGAAATAAGAGCCAGGTCAAGAGTACTCTAAACCGACGAACTTGTATGAAAGGTTTAATGAGAATGAATGAAGCGAAGGAGATATGCAAGGATCGTGGCAAGTGGAAGGACGTGGTCTCTGCCTACCCCTATAGGAATGAGGCGAGGCGTATTGTAGTCTTGTTCTAGTTTAAATTTTAGCCAATTTTACCAATTGATTGTTGGTAACAAAGAATCTGATATTACTTGATTTAAGGTACAGTTGTTATTTTAAAATGTACCTGTCAATGTTATTGTCATTTTGATGGTCGCGTTATTTTAAAATGTCAAAGTCAAAGTGAAAATATCTTCATTCAAATAGGCCTATTACAGAACTTTTGAATCGTCAATATCGTTTTTTTTTGTATATTATTTAAATGAATGACCGATGATAACATTAAAGAACGACTTACAATCTAAAGTTACGAACTCAATGTACTTTAAATCNACAGAGTAAGAACTAGTGTGATAAGAGAACGTTGTGGTATAAAAGAAGATGTAGTGACCAAAATTGAGAAAGGTATGTTTAGATGGTTTGGGCATGTACGGACAATTAATGAAAGGAGACTGACAAAAAGGATTTATGAGTTAAGAGTGAATGCGAAAGTTGGAAGGGGAAAACCAAGACGAACATGAACCAAATCCAGGACATTTTAAATAACGGCCAGGTCAAGAGTACTCTAAACCGACGAACTTGTATGAAAGGTTTTATGAGAATGAAAGAAGTGAAGGAGATATGCAAGGATCGTGGCAAGTGGAAGTAGAACCCCTATGGGAATGAGGCGAGGCGTATTGTAGTCTTGTTCTAGTTTAAATTTTAGCCAATTTTTACAATTGATTGTTGGTAACAAGGGATCTGATATTACTTGATTTAAGGTACAGTTATTATTTTAAAATGTACTTGTCAATGTTATTGTCATTTTGATGGTCGCGTTATTTTAAAATGTCAATGTCAAAATATCTTTATTCAAGTAGGCCTATTACAGCACTTTTGAATCAAATATTATTTTTTCTATATATTATTTAAATGAATGACCGATGATAACATTAAAGAACGACTTACAATCTAAAGTTACGAGCTACGTTCAAGTAAATCCTTGGGAAGTTTTAAGAACCGCATCAAAAGTCATTACCTGTGTCTTTTGTAATATTTTAAAATTGTTTTGGTATGTTATATTATATTATATTATATTATATTGTTATTATTCATATATATAACGCTACCTCTAGATTTCGGAAAGGTTGTTTTCTGAAAGGGTTGCCTGGAAGAGATCACTACGTAGAGATAAGGCCGCCTGTTGCATTCTTTAATTTAATTTTTGTCCTGTTTATTTTTTTACTTAAATTGATGTTTTTTTTTTCTTTTTTGTGTGTGTTATGTTTTACTTAGATTATTAGTAACGTATTGTTCAATGTAGAATGCAATAAAGAGTTCTATCTATCTATCTATCTATCTAAATGTACATGTATGTATGTATGTATGTAATCAACGAGATAAGTTTTCATATTATTTACAAATGTTTGTATGAGGTTGCTATAACTACTGAATACGCTATGTGTCTCATTTCTTCCCCTATACCCTATAGTATAGTTTACTAAATACCAGGACATAAACTTTGAAAAACTAAACTAATATTATAAAAAGGAAACATTTGTGTTTTTGAATGTATATTTGTAATGTTTTCCAATATAAACTGGACAGCTTCCAAAATTTTTTTCATTATTAGAAAGCTGCATTATCTCGAACGACATAGACTTTATTGCTTTCTCAAAAAAAATAGGGATCCCTAAGAAAAATGCATTAATGTTACCCAAGGTGTGAAAAAAGAGTCACAAAAAATCTATCATCGCGTGGGCTGCGAAAACTATTGATGATAGAACATAAAAATGTTTTACAATATTATAGAACGTATTAATATCTACAAAAAAGTCCTAGATACCATATGTTCAACTACTGTAGTTATGCCATTATAAATACTTTTTATATTTTTAAAAGTGCCGACAATAATCAAACCATATTATTCATACCTCTTTATTAATCCTTATCCTATTGTTGTTTTATGAAAGACCGTTTCAATACCTGTAAAATACTTTTTAAATGATTAAAATCGGAAATTCCATTCAAAAGATATGACGAATTTAAAAATGTCAATCTAAGAAAATAAGGCAGCTAGTAAAATATAATGTTGAGGTACTCGTTATTTTGTACGGGACAAATGGAAGACATGTCAAGCGCTAGTTGTATTAAAAAGTTTCAATTTAAACTTCATTATGAAATGAAACTGTTTTTTCATATTTCTCAAATAGTTTCGTTACGAAATCTGTTGAAATAAACTTTGCCATATATGTTTTCGATGGTCGATAACAGATGGCGTTGTACGTTTTTACATCGCGCTATCGTTTTGCCTTCTTTATTTAGTTATATAGCAGCTATGGATTCGTAACAAGTTGGACGTGGCTAGTTACTTACCTTATTATATTTTTGAATATATTGCCAACCTTATGGTTTTATGGCAATATCATAATAAAATAGAATACAGCTATTTAAGAAGGTGCCTTGGCTGACACCGACTCCAAATATAAGAATCCGAAGAACACTATAAAAGAACTTTTTAGGGCAAATTTATATATTTGTTTACTAGTTTTTCTTAGCTATCAGCAGTCTTTTATATGGTAATCGAGCACAACACTAACACGCAAAAGTTCCTCCTCCCCCAGACTCTGCTACCACCGATTCACACATTACTTAACTTTCAAATATTGCAATGCAGCAACAAACGTAAGGTCATTGCCATTTGATTACAGACAGTTATATATTTTGCCAAAAATCGCACCCTTACTGTGAGCCGTTGAGGAGTTCCATTGATCTTCATATTTAACTACGACTAGCACTTGACTATACCGAAGTTATGGTAGGCAACTCAAATATCTGGATAGCCTATAAAAGATTCTGCCGGGTATCGTTCATTTGCTACTAAGAATTGAAGAGTTCCGTCACTTTGTCATGGATTCCATCATCAGAATCTAACCAAGCTATCACAAAACAACCCTTGAAGTATATCCTTTCCATTAAAAAAGAATCATCGAAATCGGTTGGCGTGATCTCGAGTTTTTCGTCCATTTCTCGCGCACATGCTTAATGCAAATTTAACACTTATCCGGTTTTCTCATGGATGCCATCATCAGAACTGGATTTTAAAAAGGGACCCTATAACGAGCACCACCGTTCATTTAAAAAAAAATCATCAAGACGGTTCTCCAAGACGGAATATATGAGATAACAAACATAAAATAAAATACAGACGAATAGATAACCTCCTTTTTTTTAAGTCGGTTAAAAATAGTATCACTACTATAAATTGTTTAATAACCGCCGAAAGCAAAATAGTTCTGTAGCAGCCCATTACTTATATGAGAGAGGATTTTTAGAGCATAGACCCACCACGCTGCTCCACTATTCCTTTACTCTCATAGTCCAATGTGACGGGACTCCAACATGCCTAGTACTACATTATCGATAGTTTAATAACCACCGATAGTACCGTTCCTCAATTATAGCTTACGTATCGAGTAGTGCTAAATGATTCTTACTCCTGACGGTATCACTTACTAGCATTACTGGAACACTGTTAGCTGATTAGTTGTAATGATGGGCAAGTTATCTGTGATGGGTGAGTTATCGATACTATCAATACTTTTTTTTTTCGAATTGTGTTTCGAATTGTGTTTAGCTGGACGGGCTCTTATGGAGGCTGCCACATTTCGAGTGCGAGCCCTGAAAAGGGCTCGCTCTCCGGGAAAACGCCGCTCCAAGGGCGTCTCCTGCGAGGCCGAGCCTCGGCTTGGAGCGACGTTATCGCAGAAACATCACCTGAAAAGGGAGAATCAGAAGCGCCCCCGGGAACGTGGGTGAAGTCCACGTCTGGGTGACGTCAGAAATCGGGGACCTCGATTCCGCCGGCGGAGTCGCTGTGTAGCCTTTGTGTTAGTGTTTGTCCCTACCTGGTATGGTAGATTGTCGATAGTTATCGTATCGTCGGGGTCGTTAAGGACATTTTTAGGCCGTCTCTTCCTAGGCGGAACGTTGAGGCGGATCCTATAAATGGACGCTTTAACCACTAGTGGGTTCCTATGATTGATGGCTCTCTCGAAATAATTTTCGGAGAGCTCTTTGAAATGACTCTTTATCTTGGGGAGTTCTAAGTCCCTATGCAGGTCGACATTTCGGACGTACCAGGGGCATCCCGTGGCCATCCTCATGAATCTATTTTGCAGCGTCTGCAGACGGGCCAGTCTACAGTCTGGACTATCAATACTATTGATATTTTAGCGATAGGCAACTTTAATTTTCATACTATACCATTTTTGGTTCTGTCTGAATTTCGATCAAAGCAACAATAAATCAAAATCGATTCAGCTCTTGCAGGGTTCAATGACATTTAAACTTCATCGTCATAGTAAACCATATAATCTATCCGAATACGCAGTTTCCTTAAAATTGGTTCAGCTATTTAGGGGTTCAGTTACATTAAAATTATATATCTATAAAATTAATTTGCTGTTATGTGCGTAGTTCCCGATGTCGCGGGAATATGAACCGCTGATTTTCAATCGGAATTGTCTTAGTAAACCCTTACATCTATACGAATGCAGTTTCTTCTAAAACGATTCAGCCATTTCAGTTTCAGTTAGATTAAAATTATACATGCAGAAAATCAGTTTCCTGTTACCCGCATAGTTCCTGATGTCCCTGGAATCTGAGTATAAAAATTTTCTTCGAATTCGGTTCAGCCATTTAGGGGATCGGTTAGACTAAAATTATATATGTATAGAATTAGTTCCCTGTTATCCGCGTAGTTCCCGATATCACTGGAATATGATCCGCTGATTTTCAAATGGAATTGGCATAGTAAACCCTTTAATCTATCCGAATGCTCAAACTTTCGTCAAATTCGGTTCAGTCAGATTAAAGTTATACAAATATAAAATTACTTATTCCATTCCTAAATCTATCTGAACACGTAAAATACCATCACAACAAGTCTAGCCGTTTAGGGAGTTCAATTACATAAATATTATACATATAAAAGGTAAATTATGCTTCATATTTATTAACTACTGACTTAGATAAATAAAATGTGATGATTTCGGTCTCTCTTTCTTCTTTTCCCTAATATTAGAAAGCATTGAAATTGTTTATGTCTTCACGTTGATTTTAAATGTATAAAATGAATAACTAATTTACTCATACATCCACGGTATCATGAACTACGCGGGTGTCACCATCGGGAACAGCTAGTATATCTGTATACTTATTTAAAAGCATAAAAATATCTATTCAAGTAGTCTAAAAAGCATATTTTTAATCGTCAGCAAAAAAATCTACCACCTGTACAACACTGCAATCAAGTCCAAAAATTAAATAATCTCCAACATTATAATATGCCTTTTGTAAAAGGATGTTTATATTTATATAGGTTCATCCAATTTTTGTATTACGAAATCCATCGAAATAACTGTGCCATATATGTTTTCGTTAGTCGATAACAGATGGCGTTGTACGTTTTTACATCGCGCTATCGTTTTGCCTTCTCCGTTTAGTTATATAGAAGCTACAGTTCCGTGTCAAGCTGGACGTGGCTAGCTACTTACCTTTACTATATTTTTGGATATATTGCCAACCAATTGGTTTTAAGGCAATATTCGTAAATGTATTGAAATTAGTGGTTGAAATTCGACCGAAGTTCGTCACTTTATATGAGGCGTATTAGGGATGTCGGGAATATATATCGATAATAATATATTTGGTACGAAGTTCCTTATCGCACGTTCCAAAAGGGGACTAGATGGACAAAATTAAGACCAAAAGTTGGAACAACACTTTTTATATATTAGGTCAACCGAAAGTGCGATTTTCTATATTTTCGGTTAACAATACCAAAGTGGTATAAGTGAGTTTTTCCATATTTTCGGTTAACAATACCAAAGTGGCATAAGTGAGTATTTCCATATTTTCGGTTAACAATACCGAATTGGCATAAGTTTTTCCATATTTTCGGTTAACAATACCGAAGTGGCGTAACTGCGATATTGTATATTTTCTGTTGACAATACCAAAGTGGCATAAGTGAGTTTTTCTATATTTTCGGTTAGCAATACCAAAGTGGCATAAGTGAGTTTTCCATATTTTCGGTTAATAATACCGAAGTGGCCTAAGTGCGTTTTTCTATATTTTCGGTTAACAATACCGAAGTGGCGTAAGTGCGATTTTCTATATTTTCGGTTAATAATACCGAAGTGGCCTAAGTGCGTTTTTCTATATTTTCGGTTAACAATACCAAAGTGGCCTAAGTGCGATTTTCTATATTTTCGGTTAATAATACCAAAGTGGCCAAAGTGCGATTTTCTATATTTTCGGTTAATAATACCGAAGTGGCCTAAGTGCGTTTTTCTATATTTCCGGTTAACAATACCAAAGTGGCCTAAGTGCGATTTTCTATATTTTCGGTTAATAATACGGAAGTGGCCTAAGTGCGTTTTTCTATATTTTCTTTTGTGAGTCTTCTGCCATACTCAACTTTCACTACCATAAATAAGTGTTGGCACCAACACTCCTGTATGCACAGCCAGTCTTGCCCTTTGTGACACCATCTGGCTATTAATAAAGGCGCTCAGAGCACCATTTACCATATTCCCTTCATTCACTCTCCTTTCAGTATCATTTTCACATATTCCATCTTTTGTAAATTTAGATCCCAAGTATACTAATAATTCTTTCACTTTCACTAATTCTTTCACTTGTTCCCAATCTATCAAAATATTGCCAGTCATCATCATCATCTCTTTCAAAAATCATAACTTTCGTTTTTGTTCATATTCACTTTCGTTCCTTTCCCTTTCAAAGCTTCATTCATAATATTTACCATCTCCTGTAGCTCACTAGCGGATGACGCAAGTATTACTAGATCATCGACGTAGAGTAAACATTTGATGAGTAATTCATTCATTCTTAACCCATACATACTTACTTTTAAATCAGTCAAACAGTTATCCATGATAAGGTTGAACAGCCATGGTGACGCAACACATCCCTGTCGATCACCTCTTCGGACAGGAAACCACTCCGTGTACGCCCCGTTTATTCTGACACATGCACTAGAACCCTCATAGAGAGACTTCAATGCTTGGATCAGATCACCGCTCACCCCATACGTAGATAACGTTGACCACAGCTTGAATCGCTCTATCTATTACTGATAACTTCGTTTAAATCTGTTGGATAGTTTAAAAGATCTAAGCGAATATATTTAAATTATAATTTGACCCACTGACTCATTTATACTCATCAGACCGTGAACTCTATAGATAATAAAATGTACATCTTTTGATCTTTTCACACATATAAATATAATAACAAAATGGACGTGAGAACTATTTTTAAATTCTTTTAAATAAGAGGAATAAATTCCTCTCCTAATAGGACATCCTGAGAATTATATATTTGTAACTGTATAAGTTTCTATAAAACTCCCAGAAGACGTTCTAGAGATGGCGTTTAGTAAATTCAAATCCTTAAATATATTAATTAATATATTTGTAAATTGTTTTAAAGGCGGTTCTATTTTTGTTAAAATTTAAATTTATTTAGCAAGATTTTTAGTGAATCCGAAGTAAACTAACAAATTTGTCTCAATATGTGTACACCCAAAAACGTGTTGCAATGCAGCAACACATGTAAGCTCATTGCTATTTGATTACAGACACTTATATTTTCTGCCATAAACCGCACCCTTGCTGTAAGCCGTTGAGGAGATCCATTGATCTTCATATTTAACTACGACTAGCACTTGACCATACCGAAGTTACGGTAGGCAACTCAAATATCTGGATAGCTTATAGAAGATTCTGTTGAGTTTCGTTCATTTGCTCCTAAGAATTGAAGAGTTCCGTCCCTTTGTCATGGATTCCATCATCAGAATCTAACCAAACTATCACAAAACAACCCTTGAAGTATATCCTTTCCAATAAAAAAAGAGTCATCGAAATCGGTTGGCGTGATCTTGAGTTATTCGTCCATTTGTCGCGCACATGCTTANTACTATTTCTATGCCTTTAGACTATTTTCTTCTGTAAATTTGATTACTAGGTATCTTTAAATAAGATATTTTATATATTTGGATTTAATATATAAGTATGATTATTTAAATAAACTATTGAGATTCGAGCATGAAATAATTTGCTTTGTATGCATATATTACGTCGTTTGTATTTGTTATACTGGGACTGTGCATTGAGAAGTTTTGTTTACATAAAATATTATATAATACATAAATAATTATTCCTGTACCAAATGTTCCCTGGTAGAGATCGCTATCAAGCGATAAGACCTCCTTTTGTACTCTACCTTCTTATTTTAGCCATATATTTGTTTAATTCTTTTTTTGTGTAAATAAAATATTATTCATATATATTAATATATAAGAGATATCACGATATCTCTGAAACTATAAGGCCTAGAGCCTTGAAATTTAGTAGGATTATTCCTTTTGGCGAGTAGAGGTCAGCTAAGAACGGATTGCGGGGGTGTTAATTAAAAAATGCTACCCAAAAACATTCCAGACGAAGTCGCACGTTCAGCAAGTTCTGTATATAGCGACGCTGCTGTAAGATTAGACATCTCAAATATTTCTTTTACAGAATCACAGAGATTCTAGTATATATCCTATTACTTTTTTCTGTTGTTGCAAAGACAGATCCTTTTAATAAAAGGTATGTTATAATGCTGAAGATTATTTAATCGATAGAAATGAAAATTTGATTCTAGTTGAACACAAAACCAAAATATTGCACATAGTAACCTGTAAAACTGAGTTTGTTGTCGGTTTCTTCTTAGCGGAATCGACTTTCGTAACCTGTGGCAGAATTGTTATCCAAGGATATACTACTGACGATTTAAGTGCTTTTTGAGCCTACTTAAATAAAGAATATTTTGAAGTCGTATACAGTATGCAATGTATTGAAAATAAAATTATTCTTTTTTGAAACGCTGACGATAATACGTCTAGCTCAGACTACCGTATGAAATGTTCATCCAACTGTACATAGTCTGCCTCATAGCGATATGACATGAGCTCAGACTGTAAAAGGCACAACGAGTATACTTTTATTTTTAGCTAGTACTAGCTGTTCCTTACTGCATCGCGCAAAAGACAGAAAAAACAAATTCAATTTCTATAAAAAGGTTATAATGAGTTAAACTTAGAACATAGTCATATGTTATTATAGACTTTTTATCAAATCAAATCAAATATATTTATTGCAAGATCAAGTGTACAACACACAATCTACCATACAATGGCGTGCAACATCTATAATAGGACAAAATAATATTATTTTAAAATAATTGCTTCATCCTTATGGCAGGTATTTACATTTTAAAAATAATATTCACATTAATAAATAATATTACAGTTTTATATGAAAACGTATCAAAACAGTATGAGTGAGCTTAAAAACTGCGTCTCGTATGAATTATTTTATTTATTTTGACTTTCATTAAAGTAGTCCTTAATACAGTAATAACATTTAGATATTAGCCATTTTTTCAATTTATGTTTATATATATTAATATTATTTATGTCTTTAAGAGGGTTAGGTAATTTATTATAAATTTTAACAGACATGACGTGACAGTTCCTATCATAAAGCTGTGTTCTTGTACTGGGTCTAACTAAATGATTTTCAAATCTAAATCGCTTAAATTGTGTCCCATCATATCGTTTTTCAAACTGGTCTAAATGTGTTTTTACATATAAACACACTTCATAAATGTATAGGGAATTTTAAAAAAAGGTTTGATATCAGTATCATATAAAGTTGCTGGCTGGTTTAATTACGTCATTTAATTTAAAAAGAAATCATTTCCTTTTATATGAGTTAGTGAATTTGGTGGTCTTTATCCATCTACACATTAGAAGTATTTTTTTTTACTGTATCATCACTTACCATCAGGTGAGATCACAGTCAAGCGCTAAACTGTCAGCAATAAAAAAAAACATTAGAAGTTTTCTAACTAATCCAATTTGGGGCACATTTTTTGGGTGGTTATAATAAAAGATAACTTACTGGCTTCCTTAGACTATAATATAATAGCTAAAACAAAAATTATCATAACAATGTCTCTAGAGAGCTGCTTGATGTAAACTAGCCAAGTCGACCATATGACAATGATTATGATTAATCTTTAAAATGAGATTTATTGGAGTAATCAGTAAAACAAAACAAAATTGAAATACGATTTATTAAAACAAAATACAAAATTGCGTCTTACATCTCAACAATAGTAGAAACGTTTCTAAAGCACTTAAATTATGCAATACATATACAACTTATCTAATTCTTGTTGCATCTCTAAATATTGTAAAGATTGCTCCAAGCTATAATTTTCAATTTGTACACTTTTTATCTATAATCTTGTATTCCTCTTTAATATATGTATATTTGCGTGCAATGAGAATAAATCAATCAATATATTTTATCTAAAACCACCGTGAAACATAGGGTTCCTCCAAACATATTGACAACACCAGGTTGTTTAAAATTACAAATCAAATATTTTGTGCAATATTATATAATTAATATCTATCACAAGTCACCCTTTTAGCGTTTCACCAGAAAGCCGTTGTCACACACGTAGTTGGAGCCAGTGATAGACTTGGCCTTATCGCTGGCTATAAATAGGACTAAATCTGCTATTTCTTCCGGTTGTGACGCCCTATTTAATGGTGTCATTGCACCAAAGTCGTCCCAAGTATTATTCGTTAAGTTGCCATTCTTTAAAAAATCAGTAACAACTGGCCCCGGACTGACGGTGTTGACTCTAACTCCATGAGATGCCAAGTCTGATGAGATATATGCCCCGAAATGGATCAAGCCTGCTTTGGAAATCGAGTACATTAAAAATTCAGGTATACATTGTGTAGAAGAACCAGCGACGCTGGCCATGTTAACTATATTTCCTTTCGTTTTTATCAAATGGGGTATAACTAAAGTAGTCAAACGGATCACTGCGCGAAGGTTTAAGTTCATCTGTAGGTCATATGTCTTCATTATGTTTTCGTCGAATGTTGTTGTAAGAAACGAGGCCCCAGCATTATTTATTAGGATGTCTATTTTACCATATTTCTGGATTGTTTCATCTATTATCCTTTTTGCTTCATCGTCGTTGGTGACATCAGCTTTAATTACTAAATTTCTGGGACATTTCGCAGCGGTTGCTGCTAGTTTTTCTTCATTTCTTCCCACAATTACTACTGTAGCACCTTCTGCACTAAATGCAACGGCTACAGCCGCACCAATCCCTGAACTGGCTCCAGTTACAATGACGACTTTATTTTTGAAACTCATCTTTGCGTGCGGTCAGTTTCAATGAATTATTTATAATGTAATGAAACAGAAATTTAATGTCCATTTGTATAAAGGGGAAACTGGTTTTTTTCTTTAACCTGCGGTTTTAATTAGTTTTAAAGGTTAGTACACACTATTAATATTTATGAATATTCTTATTAAATTTTAGTAAGTTTGTAAAAGTATTTCGCCGATATCTCCTAGGAAAGTTTGAAAAATATAAAGTCTGTTACCGTCTCAATGACTATTTTACCGACTTCAAAAAAAGGAGGAGCTTATATCTCCCGACCTGGTGGTCCGATCTTCATGATTTTTTTTTAAATGAAAGGTGGTGCTCGTCATAGGGTCCAAGGTTTTATACCAGTTCTGATGATGGTATCCATGACAAAACCGGATAAGTCTTAAATTTGCGTAAGCATGTGCGCGACAAATGGACGAATAACTCAAGATCACGCCAACCGATTTCGATAATTATTTTTTTATTAGAAAGGATATACTTCAAGGGTTGTTTTGTGATAGTTTGGGCGGAACTCTTCAGTTCTTAGGAGCAAATCAACGATACTAGGCAGATGATTTTTGGCAAAATATATAACCGTCAGTAATCAAATGGCAATGACCTTACGTTTGTTGCTGCATTGCAATATTTGAAAGGTGAATTATGTGTGAAGCGGTGGTATAAGGGTTTCGTGTTCGATCCCGGGTGTGGCGATATTAATGTAAATTTAATTTTATAAAGTTGTTGCATTTAAACGGTGTTATCTCATGAGAAACGCGTTTTAGGTGTACACATATTGAGACAAATTTCTTAGTTTACTTCAGATTCACTAAAAATCAAAAAATAAATAGAAATTTCACAAAAAAAGAACCGTTTTCAAATCAAACTTACAAATACATTAATATGCTCTAAAAAGTAAGAAATAATTGCGTATTCCTTTATAGTGTTATTCGTATTGTTATATTTGGAGTCGGTGTCAGCCAAGGTACCTACGAGAGGATTTCTACCTAGGCTGACACCGACTCCGAATATAACAATACGAAGAACACTATAAAAGAATACGCAATTATTTCTTACTTTTTAGAGCATATTAATATATTTGTAAGTTTGTTTTGTAGGCGGTTCGTTTTTTGTTAAAATTTCTATTAATTGGTAGATCTATTAAAGAATTGTCGTATTTTGATGGATCATTAAGAGATTTTGTAGTGTTTTCTATAGAAGCTGTCAGGCAACTTGTTATTTTCCGACACGTCTGGCTATCGTTATATTACATATTCAAATTAAACTATGCTGACATCGTAATTGGTCCTCGACTTATTAGCAAAAACAATAAATGTTATTCAGCGAGTCCAAAACGCCTGTGCTAGTCTTTGTTTCAACAATCCGCCGAGATCTCACTTATCTCACGTCACTCCATTTTTAAATGATGCTAAGCTTCTGAATATGTGTTATAATCAATCAATCAAATATATCTTTATTCAAATAGGCATATTACAGCACTTTTGAATCGTCAAATTATATTTTTTTTTCCACACTCTGATTCTAATATACGTCTGATGATGGTACTCCAGAACGTCTTAAAATCTAAAGTTACGAGGGTAGGAACCCTGATCCGAGAAGAACCCACAACAAACTCAGTCGGGTATTTTTTTTACCATCATCATTACAATAACATATTAGTTTACTATATTTTAATTAAAATTAGAGCAATTCGTTCTCTCCCAGGCGTTTCTATCGTCTAGGTAATCTTGCAACTTATAATACGATTTTTCTATCAACTTTCTTTTAACAAAGACTTTGAATTTATTAATTGACATCTTTAGAACGTCTTGTGGGAGTTTATTATAGAAACGGATACAGTTACCCTTAAATGAGTTGTTAATCTTATGCAGCCTACTAGAATTTACAACAAGTTATAGTAGGCAACTGCACTTTGCAACGCTTCTGTTTGGTATTGCAAATTACAAAATTCCAACTTACCTTTACTCAAAACTGAATTGGCCAGGTGATCGAAACATTGCCCACTCAACTCGTGCTTCCACCACTTTAATGACTGTACAGTCTCACAATACAGCGTCATTTCACGGCAGCTTCAAATATGCCGCAACAAATTGTTGGAATACAATTCCACCGCCCTTTTGGCGCTTAAATTCAATTCAAAGTTTTAAAATAAACTATATATTACACTTGTTAAATTTACAGACCCAAAGAACATAAACTTCTATCGTCAATCGTCATGTACTCACGGTGAAAATTGCACACAGATCACACTCGTCACGCCTTGCCCTTATTTATAATTATTAATTTTTTGCGCTGTTTATGATTTTTATTACTTATATTTTATTTGCAACTTAAACTACATTATTCAATTAAAACTGTATTTTTTTCTCTCCTCATCTCATGAACTCTAATCTTACTTATTTATTCCAATCTTTATATTAACTGCGGAGAATGGCAAATAGGCTGGACAAGATCGGTTAAGTTGTCACTGACGTTTTCGATTTTCTAATTTTAATTTATATATAGTAAGTAAGTAACAGCCCATTAATGTCCTACTGCTGGGCACAGGCCTCCTCACTCTGAAGAGCGAGGGTTTTAGAGCATAGACCCACCATGCTGCTCCACTGCGGATTGGCAGGCATAGTACGCAAGTGCACTCTCTATTCCTTCACTCTCATTGTCCGATGTGACGGGAATCCGACATAACCGGAGAGAGATTAGGCGCAGGATCGACGGCTCCGAGGCACTGGGGTGGATTACACCGCCAACTTCCCAACCTCGGGTAAATATTGAGAAAATCCTAATAGAAAACTCGAACCCAGAACTCATGGCTGTAGTTGAACATGCTAACCACTAGACCAATGAGGCAGTTATAATTTATATAATATTTTCTATTGTTGTTAATTTAAATATCTTAGGTTAAGTTTTGTGTTCGTCCCCTGTCGCCGGAGAAAACCAGCGTTGGGTTAGTCCCCAACAATAGCTGAGCGGTATTCCCATTTTCGGCATCACATTCTTCTGCAACGACTGTTTGTATATAGTAAATTCATACTATTGTGTAGGTTAAATGTGCAGAAAAATGTAATTTCAGAAAATAAAGTTTTAATTTTTTTTATTTATTATATTTGGTAAAAACTGTGTTATGATCCATTCTGTAGTTTTCGAAATAGATAGAAGTGATAAAAAACTTGTTACATAATATGTAAGAGCATCTACTTTGTGTACTGTCTCTGAGGATTGTAATTAACCATCTGCTGATATTTTTTCAACATAGCAACATCTTTATGAGGATGGCTACGGGATGCCCCTGGTACGTCCGTAACAAAGACCTACATAGGGCCTTAGAACTCCCTACGATTAGAATTTATTTAAAAACGCTCTCCGAAAATTATTTCGAGAGAGCCATTAAACATAGTAACCCACTAGTGGTTAACGCGTCCTCCTATACGGCCTATCTCAACATCCCGCCTAGGAAGAGACGGCCCAAACACGTCCTTTACGACTCAGACGACTCGACTACGAGAGACAACCTCCTATATCAGGTAGGGCCCGACACACACACAAGCAATACACAGCGACTCCGCCGGCGGAGTCGAGGTCCCCGACTTCTGACGTCACCCGGACGTGGACATCACCCACGTTCCCGGGGGCGCTTCTGATTTTGTCCGTTTCAGGTGATGTTCTGCGATAACGTCGCTCCAAGCCGAGGCTCGGTCTCGCAGGAGACGCCCTTGGAGCGGCGTTTCCCCCGGAGAGCGAGCCCTTGCTAGGGCTCGCACTCGAAAAGTGGCGGCCTCCATAAGAGCCCGTCCATCTTCCGGTTACGCTGTAAAAGTCAGTAGGGCTAACAGCTAAATACACTCCGAACAAAAAAAAATAGCAACATTAGATTATGTATCATGACAATGTTCAAGCAGAGCCTTTTTTTCTAGTTGCCCAGATTAGTAATAAGAATTTAATAAAAGTGAAACGCTATGACGTAAGGCCTTTAAAAATGACGCACTTCCACACAAACTTCATCTGTCCTCAATATTGTTTTGTCGATAAAAAAAGGTTTTGTTTTTGTATAAAACCTGTTCTTGTAGTATTTTTTTGTAGCTGACAGATAGAGCTTGATTGTAAACTGGCCTGATAGTATGTGGTGATACAATCTCATTGTGTCGCGTTAACTTGGTAAAGGGTGATTTTTCTCTTATGGTGGTTACTAGCCAAGGCCCAAGTAATTTTAATTGAATGCAATTTGAACAATTTTTCCTTGGAAAGCACGAATATTTTCCAACCGTGAGTAAGAAGAACTGGAAGCTCAGGGGTTTGAAAGGGGAAAAGCGAAATATCTTAGTCCCTTAAACAGAAAAAGCATTTGAATTTGTACTTTGAAGTAGGCAAGTTAAATATGTCTTATCCTGGACTTGTGTTAGGTTTGGGCTCTGGCTCGTTACCAAGACGGGCCGCCAAAGAAATACGTTTCTACATGGTACTTTATAGAAACAATTAACAACCTCTTTACAAATTAGTGCGCTTTCATCTAAAACAGTGTTATTATTTACAAGCGCTAACCTTTCTGCAATAAAAAAATCTGTAGCTAACAGGATTCACTTAATGTTACTTAAATTGCATGTTTTATCAGTTTATATAAATAAAAAAAGACACAATTACACCGGAGTAAAAAGAGAAAGGGTAAAAAGGAGATGTACACACAAACACACTCATACACCTGAATTTGGTGTATCACAGGATTTCCTAGCTCAGCCTACAAATGCTAACAGACCTTGTGAGCAATTTGATTTTAAAACTAATCGCATTTTTGGACTATTTTCATTGTTTTTACTTGCTATAGTGTTAAGTGAAACAAGACGAAAATTCAATGTGATTTAATAACCAAGATATACAATTAACACAAAACTTTTTAGTTATTCATTTAACGTTTCACCAGAAAGCCATTGTCACACACGTAGTTCGAACCAGTAATAGACTTGGCCTTATCGCTGGCTACGAATAGAACTAAATCTGCGACTTCCTCTGGTTTCGACGCCTTTTTCAAAGAAGTCATTGCACCGAAATCATCCCAGGTACCATTAGTTATATTGCTGTTCTCTAAAAAGTCAGTCTCCACTGGACCCGGAGTAACAGTGTTCACTCGTACACCGTGTGGTGCTAGGTCTGCTGTTATGTATGCACCAAACTGAATCAAACTTGCCTTGGAAACCGAGTACATTAAAAATTCAGGTGAACATTGTGTGGTACAGCCGAGGACACTGGACATATTGACAATATTTCCCTTCGTTTTTATCAAATGTGGTATAGCCAAGGATGTCATGCGGATCACGGCACGAAGGTTCAAATTCATCTGTGAGTCGTAGGCCTTCATTATATTGTCATCGAATATGTTTGCGAGAAACGAGGCCCCAGCATTGTTTATTAGGATGTCTATTTTACCGAGTTTCTGAACTGTTTCGTCTATTATCCTTTTTGCTTCATCGTCGTTGGTGACGTCAGCTTTAATTACCAATTTTCTAGGGCACTTAGCTGCTGTTGCTGCTAGTTTGACTTCATTTCTTCCCACAATTACAACTGTAGCATCTTCTGCGCTAAATGCAATGGCAATAGCTGCACCAATCCCTGAACTTGCTCCAGTTACAATGACGACTTTGTCTTTAAAACTCATAATTGCGTGCGATCAGCTACGATGTAATATTTATAATGATACGATAAAGATACATAGGTATTATATCTATTTGTATGACGTAAGTATGTTTTTTTGGTAAGATATGTTAAACTATTATATCATTTGAAGCCTAAGTGCACGTTATTGAATTATTATAATACGTTCTCATTCATATTAAAATCAACTATCTTTGAGTGCTAGCAAATTCATAGTTTATGAATTATAAAATTGTCAGTTTTATGGATATCACAACATTGACATTCATTAAGCTAAATTTAAAGTAATTTAGAAAACAATTTTTTTGTAAATCTTAAAAGAAAGAATTTTGAAAGTTCCCCACTTAACTCAAAGGCACAGCAAGCCACGACGCTGGATTCAAGATAAACCCCAGGATGTTCACAGTGGTCTTGCAACAATCAAGACTGCACATCTTATAGCTTTTAAAGAAACGAGAGAATTAGAAATGAACGTTCACCCAAATATAACATACATACATAATGCCTCATTCCCATAGGGGTATACCCGTATAGACCACGTCCTTCCACTTGCCACGATCCTTGCATATCTCCTTCGCTTCTTTTATCCTCATTAAACCTTTCATAAAAATTCGTCGGTGTAGAGTACTCTTGACCCTTATTTAAATTGTCCTGGATTTGGTCCAGCAGCGTTCGCCTTGGTCTTCCCCTTTCAATTTTCCCATTCACTCCTGACTCATAAATCCTTTTAGTCAGTCTTCTTTCATTAATTCTCTCTACGTGCCCCAGTCATCTAAGGATTTCTTCCTCAATTTTAGTTACTAGATCTTCTTTTGTACCACAACGTTCTCTTTTCATGCAATTTCTTTATATATATCCAAACATCATTAGAATTATACATAATTAAAAAGAAACATTTATAATTGTCACTCATAGAGTGGTAGCCTGTGATGGCTATTAAATTAATCACCACTGGGCCCGGAGTGAGGGTGTTCACTCTCACACTAAAAGGTGCTTAGTCTGGTGATATATTTGCTCTGAATTGGATCAAATCCGCCTTGGAAATGGATATGGCAATATTAGTTATAATGGCATAATTAGTACTCACTTTGCTAGCGGAGTTCCCGGGTTCTATCCCCGGTAGGACGAATTTAGGACATTGTATTTTCTAATTTATCTGAGTCTGGAATGGTAGGAGGCTTCGGCCGTGGCTAGTTACCACCCCAACAGTAAAGACGTACCGCCAATAGTGCGCTTCCATCTTAGACTGTATCATCACTTACCATCAAATGAGATCACATTCAAGCGCTAATCTGTCAGCAATACAAACATTAACTATATTTCCTTTTGTTTTAATCATACGGGGTTTGGCCAAGGACGTTACACGAATCTCAGTGCGAAGATTTAAGTTCATCTGTACTCGTAAATCGTAGTTCTCCATTATATCAAGAAACGACGCTTCGTCATTATTTATTAAGCAGTTTATTTTTTGGATTGTTTCGTCTATTATCTTTTTTGCTTCATCATCATTGGTGGTGTCAGCTTTAATGATCATTTGTAAAGGCTGTTTATCTGCTATTGCTGCTAGTTTGGTTTCATTTCTTCCCACAATAACCACCATATCACCTTCTGCAAATACAATGGCCACAGCTGCAACAGTTCCTGAACTGTCTTCAAATACTATGCCCACATTGACTTTGAAACTCACATTTATATCCGACAGGTTACACTGTAATCGGTGTCACACTTCATCAAGCATTTCATATTAGTTTTTGTATGTCGAATAGGTTACCTATCATTATAAGGTTTAGGGTACATTGAGAAATTATTATAAAATCATATCAGTGATTTTTCACTAAATTCACACTATAGTTATCAAATTTATTAAACCATTCTTATCTAACCACGTGTTTATCTTTATTTACATATTTTCCTTAATTACTAATGAACGAGGTCATGATCAAAAATCTTTACATATGAATAAAATTGAAATGTGTGTATGTAATTTGAAATAATAATTTTTAAATGTTTGCTACCTTCTTCACGTTTGATCTCGTTAATCAATGAAACGGTTGGTCCAATTTTGACGAGGCTTTCACTGGTAGATAGCTGATGTTATAAAGAGTAACTTAGGCCACTATTATTTAAAATAATGTGTAAAGACACTGCGGAGAACAACTAGTTCTTAAATGAACATGAAAAAATAAAAACAGGTACCTAAATATTAGGCACTTAAATAATTCTTTTCTTTACTAAGATTCCTTGTCTGATGAATCTCATACAAGGGTCAAAATTGGTCATATTTATGCAAACTAGCTGTGCCTGCGACTTCGTCCACGTAGAATAGTGTCTTTGGCGTAGAATTTTACTAATAAGAGACGTTACCTTTATATTTTAATGTGCTATTGCATAAACCTAAAAATAAATTTAAAGGTTTTTAGCTCTAAAAATGACTATACCTTTATCTAAGAGATATCCCTTTTATTGTATTAAAAAGTAACATATGTCCTTCTTCAGGTTTTAGACTATCTATGTACCGAATTTCAATTAAATCGGTTCAGTAGTTTTGGCGTGGACAGACAAAATATATGTGATTCAATTCAAAGGGAACCAGTGGGCTGTAAAATATATGGTTTTCTGGTCATTTTAATTTCAGGTATCGGAAGACATGTGCCCTGAAGTGGGTATGGCAATACAGAATCACTTTGCCGCCATCAACGTACGTACGGGGAAGTCCCGTCCTTCCAAACACAGACAGTCTCTAGTCACACTTAGCCGAAGGTAAGATAGGTAGTCAAATTTGGACGGCGACCTTGGTGGTTTTAAAATAATAAAGTAAATAAAATATAAAATATAAAAAATGCCATCCTGAGGGACGGGAAGGCAATGGCCAGTTGCATCATGTAATCACATGTGCTGCTGTTTATGCATATCTAAGGGTCAGAAATCCCTTGTCAATTTTTAGTAAAATATTACACATGTTAGGCCTGCGTAACTAGATTTAGGTCTAAGTCATTTGTTTACCATAAATAATACAATATTCACTTAAATGTGACTTCGTCGTCTCAACCGATGGATGTCCACTGCTGGACAAAGGTCTCTCTTAATGAATTCCAATGGTCCCGATCTTGCGCCTATAGTAGCCAGCGGCTGCCTGATGTCATCGGTCCAACTGGTGGGGGGTTTGCCGACGCCATATTGATCACCATTTTTTCTAATTTAATTGATTGTTATTTTAATATTAATTTTCACTTTTCCCGGTTACATGAAAAGTTCAAAAATGTACCATTTGTCATAAATAGCCTTTACTCGCGAAATGTGTTCTTAATGATCTCATTTTAATTAAAACAAATGAATCTTTAAATAACAAAAGAAGTGTAGTAAGTAGATTTTAAAATACATACATACATAGCATCACGCCTCGTTCCCATAGGGGTAGGCAGAGACAACATCCTTCCACTTGCCACGATCCTTGCATATCTCCTTCGCTTCTTTCATTCTCATTAAACCTTTCATACAAGTTCGTCGGTTTAGAGTACTCTTGACCTGGCCGTTATTTAAAATGTCCTGGATTTGGTCCAGGAACGTTCGCCTTGGTCTTCCCCTTCCAACTTTCGCATTCACTCTTGACTCATAAATCCTTTTTGTCAGTCTCCTTTCATTCATTCTCTCTACATGCCCAAACCATCTAAGCATACCTTTCTCAATTTTAGTCACTACGTCTTCTTTTATACCACAACGTTCTCTTATCACACTATTTCTCACTCTGTCACTCAGTTTTAATCCACTCATGCTTCTCAACGCTCTCATCTCTACCGCATTTATTTTACTTTTGTGATTCTTCTGCCATACCCAACTTTCACTACCATACATAAGTGTTGGCACCAACACTCCAGCATGCACTGCCAGTCTAGCCCTTTGAGACACCATCTGGCTATTCATAAAAGCATGCAGAGCACCATTTACCATATTCCCTGCATTCACTCTCCTTTCGATATCACTTTCACATGTTCCATCTTTTGTAAATTTAGATCCCAAGTATACAAATTCTTTCACCTCTTCCACTTGTTCCCCATCTATCAAAATATTGCCATTCATCATAGATTCATCTCGTTCAAAAAGCATAACTTTCGTTTTGTTTACATTCACTTTCATTCCTTTCCCTTTCAAAGCTTCATTCATAATATTTAGCATCTCCTGAAGCTCGTTAGCGGATGACGCAAGTATTACTTGATCATCAGCGTAGAGTAAACATTTGATGAGTAATTCATTCATTCTTAACCCATACATACATTCTTTTAAATCTGTCAAACATTTATCCATGAAAAGGTTGAACAGCCATGGTGACGCAACACATCCCTGTCGAACACCTCTTTCGACAGGAAACCACTCCGTGTACGCTCCGTTTATTCTGACACAGGCACTAGAACCCTCATAGAGAGACTTCAATGCTTGAATCAGACTACCGCTCACACCATACGTAGATAACGTTGACCACAACTCATTCCTCACCACTCGATAAATAAACCGATCGAAAAATATTTAAAACAGAACCATATTTTTTAAATCTTGGAGTTCCGCTTAATATGCCGGTGTGTATATAAAGTCATTGCTAGTAATAAGTGAGTGAACTTGTTAGTTTATTGTTTTAATATGAATAAAACAATATTAATATTATTGAAGTTATACTTCTTTTGGCGCGTTAGGGAAAAATGATGAGAGTAAATTTTTACGATGCGCGCGCACACCGTCCCAGAAAACCGACACCCTGGAGTTGGCTATAGTTTACATTTATGTTTTTGATAAGATTTTTATCTTGTGTTAGCGATCATGATTGTTATTTGTGGTTTTTATATCAGTAAAACATTCACATGCACTACATTCGGTTTAACGCAGTCCGGAAATTATTGAATTTAAGAAGTCGTCGTTTTCACGACGACTGTGATTGGTGGACTTATTATTTTTCAGTGGGGCGTATGGTATACGAGGTATGACAATTAAGTAATGAGACTGATTCCATAAAACCGTATATTCGAAAATTATTCTACAACTCTCCCATCCCCTTGGGCAGCTATATAGCGATTCCAGCGCGTTTTCCATACTTGGTAACATTTCTGGAACGCTTCGACTGGGATGTCCGCGAGTACTCTCGTGACGGCCACCTGGATGTCCGTAATTGACTCAAAATGGGTTCCTTTAGAGGCCAAATACTGGGACACGCTATGGGCGGTGTGACACGGCGCGTTGTCGTGATGAAGGATCTAGTTACGATGTCTGGGCGCACCCTGTTGACTCGTTTTCGCAATCTTTCGAGTACTTGGCAATAGTAGACTTGATTCACAGTTTTCCTCGGTGGAACGAATTCTTTGTGGACAATTCCACGGCTATCAAAAATGGTCTCCCACTCCGCGCCTCGTCTTCCACGCTTTCACGCCCCTCCTTAAACTCTTTGTGCCATTGAAACACCTGGGCACGACTAAGAGCACCATTTCCATACACTTTTCCAATTTCAGCGTACGTTTCCGAAACTGTTTCGCCCAATCTGGCGCAAAATTTTATCGCGACGCGTTGCTTTTGATTTCGTTTTTCCATTTTCGTGACGAGCACTACAAACACACGTCTACTCAACTTGACGCAGCAGGCGAACTAAACAAGCTAGAGCGATGGTACACATATCAATGGAGAGGGGAGCGATGCCAGAAAAAGAGAAAGGGAATTTCAATGTCACAGGTTTACCACAAGCGCGGTAATAAATGCGTGTACATAAATACATACACACTTTTTTTGTTGGGCACTTTAGTTTGTCGTTTTTTTTGTAACCAAAAATATATTCGAAGTCTTCGTTAATAATACATGAGTGAAATCGTTTTTTTTACGCTCACACTTATACAATTTAAAATATAAACATCACGTTTTTTTCCTAATACTTGTATGCCTCTTCATACCGGATATATTGCGCAATGACTGCATCGGTATTAATGAATTTCGTACGAAATCTCCCGGGGAATTCCCGGATTTATAGCGAAATACTTTAAATCGCGATATGTTAAATTTATGTAAGAAATACTTATATTATAAATGCGAAAGTAATTCTGTCTGTCAAAACTACTGAACCGATTTAATCGTAATTCGGTATACAAATAATACTTTTATCCGAAAAAAGGATTGTACGGACTCTGTCGGTCTGTTGCGATTTTATATCAAAACTGGTGAACCGATTTAAATTAAATTTGGTACACAGATAGTGTAGAGCCTTTTTGCTGGGAAATGCTTTATGCACGCCGGATGAAGTGTAAACATCCGGGAGTGTGGGACTCGCTGGTCGTACCAGGATACCCACTAAAACCCAGCGGAACCCTCTTCATCCAGGTGTTGGGGTCCAGATGTTCGCTGGCGCATTCAGCTCTGGCGCCCCGGATGAATCCGACTTAAGGGTTTAGTTTAGTTGAGG
>JACTOM010000066.1:332175-345553 GCA_015832385.1 Elymnias hypermnestra | reverse complement strand
GATCGCTGGTCCGTCTGTAATAGTCTGTGGAGCGCTGGCGCCATCTGTGTATCGGCGTGGGGGCAGAGTCAATAAGTGGCAGTCCGGCGCGTCTCTCGGCAGTTCTCGAGTGGCGGTCGGCCTGAAACTGTCGCGTTCCTAGCTATTAGTGTTAATGAGTTTGTGTAAATTGATATCGGGAATACTAAGTGATTGAACATTATAAACCGAGTTAATTAGTAAAGTGTTTGATTGCACCAACATTACCCACGAACGCCCACAGAATAAGAAATTAAATAATGGATCCTATTAATGACGATGTCGGCGGAGAACCCTACGCCCTTGTGCTTTATGCTTCTCCGTTTCTCTCCTATTCTCCGACATATATATTAATATATTTTACAATTCCCTTCAACAGATTATGTCTGTTACAAATTAACAAGTATTCTTTATGTCATTTCAGACTAGCTGTTTCAGCGATTCAAACTGTGTTTTTAGGCAGCTTTTGAAGTGCACTTGTCAAGTGCACTTCAAAAGCTGCCTAAAAACACAGTTTGAATCGCTGAAACAGCTAGTCTGAAATGACATAAAGAATACTTGTTAATTTGTAACAGACATAATCTGTTGAAGGGAATTGTAAAATATATTAATATATATGTCGGAGAATAGGAGAGAAACGGAGAAGCATAAAGCACAAGGGCGTAGGGTTCTCCGCCGACATCGTCATTAATAGGATCCATTATTTAATTTCTTATTCTGTGGGCGTTCGTGGGTAATGTTGGTGCAATCAAACACTTTACTAATTAACTCGGTTTATAATGTTCAATCACTTAGTATTCCCGATATCAATTTACACAAACTCATTAACACTAATAGCTAGGAACGCGACAGTGTCAATAGTCGACCACTCCGGCCGAACGCCGCTCGAGAACTGCCGAGAGACGGGCCGGACTGCCACTTATTGACTCTGCCCCCACGCCGATACAAAGATGGCGCCAGCGTTCCACAGACTATTACACACGGCCCAGCGATCCACAGACACAGGCTTAAGGGTATCGTTTCTATAGCTAACGTGTACCCTAAATAAATGATGCTTTTGGGAATGTTCGTAGAACAGTGTGAACAGTAGTGGGACATAACTCCGAAAATTGAAGACTGCCTGTGAACTGATTACAGGCACAGTCTGGTGAAAATGCTGGACGGCAGCGAGCTGGACGGTCCACCACCATTGCGCAGGGCTTCTTCAGTTGCTGTCGAAACAGCACACACGAGCCATCATAGGTATATATTACCTTTTATCTAGACTATTTTGTTTTACTTACATACATAGCATCACGCCTCATTCCCATAGGGGTAGGTAGAGACCACGTCCTTCCACTTGCCACGATCCTTGCATATATCCTTCGCTTCTTTCATTCTCATTAAACCTTTCATACACATTCGTCGGTTTAGAGTACTCTTGACCTGGCCCTTATTTAAAATGTCCTGGATTTGGTCCAGGAAAGTTAGCCTTGGTCTTTCCCTTCCAACTTTCACATTCCCTCTTGATTCATAAATCATTTTTGTCAGCCTCCTTTCATTCATTCTCTCTACGTGCCTAAACCATCTAAGCATACCTTTCTCAATTTTAGACACTGTCTAAGTTAATAATGTTTGTAGATTAATATTGAAAGATGTTCATAGATGGCGTTGGTAGCAAGTTGTGTCGCGCTATCAAAGTGCTATCAGCGTTTAATATAGCAAATAAAAAAATTCGATCCCCACCACCCACCTGTTTACTCATATAGCCTAATACAGCTATATTAAAAGTGCATCCAGTTTTATTCAGAGTATCTCGGTTTGGGAAGTACGAATCTTTATTCAGACACGACATCTTCTTTTATCACTCAGTTTCATTCCACTGATACTTCTCAACGCATCTCTCATCTCTACCGCGTTTATTTTACTTTAATGCTTCTTCTGCTATACCCAACTTCCACTGCCATAGGTATGTGTTGGCACCAACACTCCTGCTTGCACAGCCAGTCTAGCCCTTTGAGACACCATCTGGCTATTCATAAAGGCGTCCAGAGCACCATTTACCATATTCCCTGCATTCACTCAATTCTTTCTTTCAATATCACTTTCACATATTCCATTAATGGTGTAACATCTGAATTGTTTCGGTCCATCTACCGGCCACAGAGTAGAGGCAAAGGGAATGGCGCCAGATAAAGCAACCAAGGCCAATATGGCGACCAGTATTTTAAAACATTATCATTAGCTGAAATAATTGTTACTTAAATTAAAAAATTGATAAAATTTTATCAAAAGTCACGTGACCTTATATGCTCATCTATTGGCCGCCATGTTTGTGACGTCATTGTGTATATACGAATATGTTAACAAAAAACTTAAAAGTGCGTGCGCACAAATGTCAGAAGTGAAACTTCTTTGGCAAACTAATATTTAAATCTTATAATATATTTTATATATTTTATAAAAATGTAAAAACTTTAGTTTTCCGAGTCTTAGATATTTAATTATCATTAAAATATAAAAATTGTCGAAAATTAATACAAATAGGTTATTGCAATCTCAAATGACGAAAGTAAATGAAAATGCCACGTGTTTTTTGTCAATAATAGAATATATTAATTTGATTTTGTTTTTGAATATAAAATTCAGACGGCGCATGTTATTTGTAAATATAAAAACTACCTAACCTTCGAACGAATTAGCATAAAAAACGATGCACATTTTCGTGACGTTAATACGCAAAAAATATTATCATCATGCGATGACCTAAAGAAGTTTTACTTCAAAATCTTAAAATTTAATCTGTGAGCGGGAATTGACATTGTGACGTCACACGCACTTGGGTTAGTTCGGGTTCTGTCGGCGTGCCTCGGTACTCAAACAAATTTTTTTTTTAATTATAGCGAAAAAGATTGATTTGTTACTAAAGTTATAGATGATCTTTTCATCTACACCAACTTTTTTTCAAATAGCCAGTTTTTTTCATAATAACCGAGGAAAGTAAAGATCCAACAGTCCGTCCGTGTTTTTTTTTCTAACGCAGTAATCTTTCGACGGCCTCGCTGGCGCAGTGGTGCGAGTATTCGCTCTGCTAGCGGAAGTCCCGGGTTCGATCCCCGGTAGGACGAATCTAGGAAATTGTATTTTCTAATTTGTCTGAGTCCGGACTGGTGGGAGCGTTCGGCCGTGGCTAGTTACCACCCTACCAGCAAAAACGTACCGCCAAACAAAGAGATTTGTGTTCCGGTACGATGCTGTGTAGAAACCGTAAGGGGCATATCGCCTCTTAACAGATTAGCGCGCTTCCATCTTAGACTGTATCATCACTTACCATCAGGTGAGATCGCAGTCAAGCGCTAATCTGTCAGCAATAAAAAAAAACCGCCGCTCCGCGCTTAGTTAACGGAAATAACAGTAGATTGTCCCATCGCCGCACGGACGTTTTTGCATCGATTGCCCCGCGGGTCGAATGACGCTAAAGTTGCTATTGGGCCTTAAAAGTTAATGAAAGACTATCAAATGTTATGATTTTTATGTTTGCTAATAGTTAAACTATACAACGTTATCTTTTGTATGTTGCGCTAAACTTTGAGATGGTGAAAAAAGTCCGTCTTGTATTTATAGGCTCATATCTTACTAAAATACCTCAAGGGTTTTCATTGTTATTCACATCGCTTATATAATCAAAGACACAAACACTCACAGTTTATAAAATACACGTGACACGCACCGTTGGTAACGGTCACTTTGTAACTGATTTATTATTTGTTTTGTTTTATTGTCTGGTGTTATCTCTATGCATGTTTTGTTACGACGGTTACCGAGAAGCGAAATAGACGGTAAACATTATGACTTAAAAAGAATGAGACACTTATATTACCCATTGCTCGAGTTGAAACAGTGTTATGGTATCATGGCAACTAGTAGTTGACACGGCCCATTCAGTATATGCTGAAGGGTATACCTGTCGTGACGGATAGGTTTTATTTTTACATTGAAATTGACTGTCTTATACGTATATATATATTCAGATTAACGCGACGAGCGTCTCTAGACGACCTTGAACAGAACGCCTGCGAACTGGCACCGAAAATAGAGAACAGAATCATTATCCTCGACAAGCCACAGGTGAGTAAATATAAAGGAATAAGCTATAACCTAATAACATTCCACTACTGGAAATAGAGCATTTTTGAAGTGAAACTTCTTTAGGCGCACGAGGGAATTTTTTTTACGGATGAAACGCGTCACAAAGATGTGCAGCGTAATGCGAATTCCTTTAAAGGTTAGATAGTTTTAATATTGACAAAAAAAACTCGTGGCATTTTTGTTTACAATTCGCCATTATAGATTGCATTAAATTGTTTGTATTCATTTTCAACACATTTAATATTTGAATGGCAATGAAATTAATTAACATATCTTCCTTTTTCCCTTCCCCTAAGCTTCGGAAATCAAAAGTTTTAGATCGATATAAATGTAAACAAGACGTAATAATTAGCTTGCCCGAAGAAGTTTCACTTCTGATATTTGTATTTTGTACGAACGCACTTTTAATTTATAGTCCGACTTGTATGTAGCCCCCAATATTTATCTTTATGGGCCATACTTCTAATGTAGTAATTAAAAAAATCCCTGACCTTGAGCGTGACCTTGGGTGTCCCAGCGGTATTTTTTGACCTCGTTGGTCAGGGGTACCTATCGCTGCAGGCCATAGTTGGCGCAATGATCTCCTACATGTTAAACTGTATGAGGCACAGGGAGGAAGCTGTGGACGCTCATCTTCTTCGGCGCAGGAGGTCGAGAAATAAGAAGCGTAGATTTGGATTTTGCCACTTCCTAATTTTCCACCGATACTCTTGACCTCCACACTGGATTTTATTGGGTATTCTAGTTGTCAGCGAGTCCCTCATTTTCGATTAGATTTTATTTGTCTCTGCTTCTTATTCGTTCACTCTTGGCAGAGTGATCATGGTAATGTTATGCTCTAACGCAAGCTTCACCATAATTCTCTAACGACCTCTATCAACGACACCGCGGCATTCTGCTATTGTAAGCTCAGTCACGACTTTTATTGCATCTATCCATCTCGTTGGGGACCACCACGCAACCGTGTCCCATAACACCGCATTAAACCGCCAGGAGTTCGATGGTTGCTTCCTTTCTGGTAATATGGCCAAAGAACTTAAGAATTCGCAGTTGGTCAAGCCATAAAAGTCTCTGTTTAATATTAAGTTCCCTGAGTATGGAGGAGTTAGTGCGAAATACTATACAACTTATCCTTAGAAGTCGTCTCCAACACCACCTTTCCAGAGCATCGATTTTTTTCAGTTCTGCCAGTTTGAGGTTCCATGTCTCAGCTGCATAACTTTAGGTCTCATTAGGCTGCATAAAGACATTTTCTGGAGGGAAAAGAAGGTTTCCTGTGTTTATGAGCCACATATTTAACTTTTTTAAAGAGGTATCGAATCTCATGTCATTTCAGGGAATATAACGTTATAAAACTCTTGATATGATAACAAATACTATGGAGACAAGGCAACTTTTTCGAGCCCGAAATCCTTCAAAATTTATATATAAGGGTTATGTAAACTAATTTTATTATATTCAACAGAAACTTCAAGAACTTTTGGCTGAAAGGACGCGATGGGAATCGGACTCCATCATTAAGGAAGTCGACGATGAGAATTCGCCTTAAATATATCAAATAGACGGGTAAAACCCCTTAAATAGGTCTAAACCCCTCGTTATATTGTATTGAATTTAACCCCTTTCAATATAGTATGGATGATATCTCATCAATATAATGGGTAATAACCCATTATTACCTATTATACTGTTTCAATAATTATTATACTATATATCTCATACAGTATAATGGGTAATATCCCCCATTCCATTATTACCCATTATATTTTATTATATATATCTCTTATAATTGAATGAGTTATACCCATTAGTGGGTTATTATCCTAGTATTACCCATTATATTATAATGAATATAATTTTTACGATATAAGTTACTATCATTACCCATTATTACCTACTAATCCCATTAGTATTACCCATTAAATTGTATGAGTAATATCTTTTCTTATACAATGAGTTATACCCGCGAATGGAATCAAACCCTATTATTACCCATTATATTGTATGATGTATATCTCTTATAATTGAATGAGTTATGCCCATTAGTGGGTTATTATCCTAGTATTGCCCATTATATTATATGTATTATAATTTTTACGATATAAGTTACTATCATTACCCATTATTACCTACTATACCTATTAGTATTACCCATTGAATTGTATGAGTAATATCTTTTCTGATACAATGAGTTATACCCGGGAATGGGTTCAAACCCTATTATTACCCATTATATTCCTCACACTATAATGTATTATACCCAGGAGTGAGTTAATAACCCATTATTACCTATTATACTGTATCAATATTTATTATACTATATGTCTCATACAGTATAATGGGTAATATCCCCCATTCCATATTATTACCCATTATATTGTATGATGTATATCTCTTATAATTGAATGAGTTATACCCATTAGTGGGTTATTATCCTAGTATTACCCATTATATTATAATGAATATAATTTTTACGATATAAGTTACTATCATTACCCATTATTACCTACTATACCCATTAGTATTACCCATTAAATTGTATGAGTTACATCTCTTATGATTCAAGAGTTATACCCGCGAATGGGTTCAAACCCTATTATTACCCATTATATTCCTCACAATATAATGTGTTATACCCAGGAGTGAGTTAATAACCTATTATACTGTATCAATATTTATTATACTATATATCTCATACAGTATAATGGGTAATATCCCCCATTCCATATTATTACCCATTAGTGGGTTATTATCCTAGTATTACCCATTAAATTGTATGAGTTATATCTCTTATGATAGAGTTATATCTCTTTTGACGGCCTCGCTGGCGCAGTGGTGCGAGTATTCGCTTTGCTAACGCAGGTCCCGGGTTCGATCCCCGGTAGGACGAATTTAGGAAATTGTATTTTCTAATTTGTCTGAGTCTGGACTGGTGGGAGGCTTCGGCCGTGGCTAGTTACCACCCTACCAGCAAAAACGTACCGCCAAACAAAGAGATTTGTGTTCCGGTACGATGCTGTGTAGAAACCGTAAGGGGTTTATCGCCTCTTAACAGATTAGCGCGCTTCCATCTTAGACTGTATCGTCACTTACCATCAGGTGAGATCACAATCAAGCGCTAATCTGTCAGCAATAAAAAAAAACAATGAGTTATACCCGCGAATGAGTTCAAACACTATTATTACCCATTATATTCCTCACAATATGTTAGAAACCTATTATTACCGTAATATTACACCAAATAATAAGTATATACCCACAGGCGATTGAAGAATCACTCACCATAGGGTAAGAATAGATTTATAACCCCCTGGTGAGTTTTTACCCGGGTAAATAAGGGTTGTTACCCGTCTATAAATTCATTGATGTATTTCAAAGAAATCTCCTTCCTATATTTTATATTTAGCTTAAAGAAAGCGGTACAAAAGACGAATATATGTGTTTTAGGCCTACGTGCTATAAAAATATATACCATATCAATTACATAACGAAATATAGTTACACCAGTTTTTAATATACATGTATTACTTACTGACTGACTCTTTACAAATATACACATGTTTAGACTTGAAATCATTGTAGACGCTCACTAAGAATCTATTTCTGCTGATCCCTACTTAACCATATATATCTTACTAACTCATTACAACTATAAAACTGTAGAATTTATTTGAAAACAATCGCGACGTAGACACTCACTAGTACGCGGGTAACACCGCTGGGCACAACTAGTCATGAGGCTTAATACGTAATAGTCACATAGATCTACCTCAAATAGTATTCTTTGAGAATAAAGGAGGCTATAGTATTATTATTTCTTAAAGAAACACTCGCACTCTTATACTTTGTTATAAATTATAATATTAAATATCAGTATTGAATGTTACTATAAATAAATGGTTGA
Organism: Elymnias hypermnestra; assembly: GCA_015832385.1. Taxonomy (NCBI): domain Eukaryota; kingdom Metazoa; phylum Arthropoda; class Insecta; order Lepidoptera; family Nymphalidae; genus Elymnias; species Elymnias hypermnestra. Next base: position 337,503 of record JACTOM010000066.1, on the reverse strand, counting down.
TAACGAAATACAGCTATTTTTGTTTACTGCGGGATGAAAAGTGCGCTTTTCGGTCCCAGTACGCGGGTTAAAAGTGCTTCGTTCTCTCCTGGTAACCTAACAAGCGAGACGACGGTTATATTTTAAACTTTTCATTAGCCTATACTCGAACGAACGTTACATAAACGAGCGTGACCGCTCAGTCTCATTCAATGTCCACAAAATAGACCTAAACATGTTTCCACTTCATTATTTTTCTACGGTCAGCTATACTGTATTCTACTACGAATACAGTAAAACTATCGGGTCTTTACTATATTCTATTCTGAATACAATAAAGACCTCTGAAGTTTTTACAGTATTCTACTTTGAATACAGAAGACCTGTTGTGTCTTTACTGTATTTCACTCCGAACACAGTAAAGTCCTATTGGGTATTACTGTACTCTACCCTGAATACAGTAGTACTGTTTGGTCTTTACTTTACTCTGAATACAGTAGAATTGTTGTCTTTACTGTATTCTACTCTGAATACAATAGACCTGTCGGGTCTTACCTGTATTCTGTTCTTAATATAATAGACTTGTTTGGTCTTTACTTTACTCTGAATACAGTAAAACTGTTGTGTCTTTACTGAATATCGTAAACCTATCGGTTATATTCACTATATTCTATTCTGAATACAGTAAAAACCTATTGGGTCCTTACTGTATTCTACACTGAATACAATAGACCTGTCGGGTCTTTACTGTATTCTGTTCTTAATATAATAGACTTCTTTGGTCTTTATTTTACTCTGAATACAGTAAAACTGTTGTCTTTACTGAATATCGTAAACCTATCGGTTATATTTACTATATTCTATTCTGAATACAGTAAAAACCTATTGGGTCCTTACTGTATTCTACTCTGAATACAATAGACCTGTCGGGTCTTTACTGTATTCTGCTCTTAATATAGTAGACTTGTTTGGTGTTTATTTCACTCTGAATACAGTAAAACTGTTGTGTCTTTACTGAATATCGTAAACCTATCGGTTAAATTTACTATATTCTATTCTGAATACAGTAAACCTATCGAGTCTTTACTGTATTCAATCGAGTCTCTACTTTAATCAAAGGTGAGATTTATATGTAAATAGATAAATAAAATCCATGAAAATGGCAATGACATTATAGTTTTGACCTGTCGAATGTATCATATATGATACATGGATCAATTTTTTTCTCGTACGTATTCTAAGTAAAGTTACTAAGTAAAATAAAGACCCAAAATACGCACCTCGCGAAATACGTAACGAAAGTTCTTCTTTGCACACGCTTAAACTAAAAAGTAAGATGGTGAATGGGTGACGAGAGCGTTACGAAAAATGTTACCATATATTGTTTGTTATTTTTTTAAGTTTTAAATATCGCTTTAAAAGTTTTCACGTTGATATTATTTTTGACATATTATAAATTAATATACGTATTACCATTCAATGTATGTGATCATTAATAATTATATAATAATAATAATGTAAGAAATATTATTCTACTGTAGCTCACTATAGTTTTTTTAATTAGCTAACGAATGTTCTTATGATTACGCTAAATGGTTGTTAGTGAATTTTATAATATTAAGATATTATCGAAATATATGAATAGAGGAAGTAATAATTCAAATTAAGGTTATCTCTTTGTATACGGTGTCTACACATGGCGTGATTTATTTTCAGTCAAACCCTATCCTAAAAGCCAAGCGTTAGTCGTGACACATTAGGACCAATAAAACACGTCCGTTAGTCACAAATCACACTCTTGTTATTTATAAACCAGAGGCACGTAATTTGCTATCCATCCGCATCAGTAAAGTACCAACACATCTTGCGTCAGTCGTGATACAAAGCGTACGTTAGTCGCATACCACACTCATTTTAGATGTAAAGCAAGAGCAGGTAATAGTATCCATCTACATCAGTATTGAACCTACACATCTTGCGTCAGTCGTGATACAAAACCTACGTTAGTCGCATGTTTCACTCATTTTAGATGTATACCAAAAGCAAGTCAATCCTGATCCATCCACTACCATAGTTAACCATACCCATCTTGCGTCAGTCGTGATGCAAAATCTACGTTAGTCGCATGTTTGACTCATTTTAAATGTAAAGCAAGAACAGGTAATGCTATCCATCCACATCAGTATTGAACCTACACATCTTGCGTTAGTCGTGATACAAAGCGTACGTTAGTCGCATACCACACTCATTTTAGATGTAAAGCAAGAGCAGGTAATTTGCTATTCATCTACATCAGTATTGAACCTACACACCTTGCGTCAGTCGTGATACAAAACCTACGTTAGTCGCATGTTTCACTCATTTTAGATGTATACCAAAAGCAAGTAAATCGTGATCCATCCACTACCATAGTTAACCATACCCATCTTGCGTCAGTCGTGATGCAAAATCTACGTTAGTCACATGTTTCACTCATTTTAGATGTAAACCAAGAGCAGGTAATTTGCTATCCAACCACATCAGTATTGAACCTACTCATGTTGCGTCAGTCGCGATACAAAGCGTACGTTAGTCGCATGTTTCACTCATTTTAGATGTAAACCAAGAGTAGGTAATTTGCTATCCAACCACATCTGTATTGAACCTACTCATGTTGCGTCAGTCGTGATACAAAACCTACGTTAGTCACATGTTTCACTCATTTTAGATGTAAAGCAAGAGCAGGTAATGCTATCCATCCACATCAGTAGTGTACCATACACATCTTGGGTCAGTCGTGATACAAAGCGTACGTTAGTCGCATACCACACTCATTTTAGATGTAAAGCAAGAGCAGGTAATGCTATCCATCCACATCAGTATTGAACCTACACATCTTGCGTCAGTCGTGATACAAAACGTACTTTAGTCGCATGTTTCAGGTGTATACCAAAAGCAAGCAAATCGTGATCCACCCACTACCATAGTTAACCATACCCATCTTGCGTCAGTCGTCATGCAAAATCTACGTTAGTCGCATGTTACACACATTTTAGATAAAAACCAAGGGTAGGTAATTTGATGTTCATCGACATAATTATTGAACCGACACATCTTGCGTCAGTCGTGATGCAAAATCTACGTTAGTCGCATGTTTCACTCATTTTAGATGTAAACCAAGAGCAGGTAATTCTCGATCCATCCACAATAGTATTAAATCTACACATCTTGCGTCAGTCGTGATGCAAAGCGTACGTTAGTCGCATATATCACAACCAGTAGCCATGTAAACATGGCATTTCAATACTCTACAAAGATGCGACTGTATTAAAAATCCACTGTAGACATGCGTTTAAAAGCGCCGTGTGAAGACACCGCCACTATATCGTGTCTTGTGATAGAGTAAGCTTATACTGTAGCAGCACCGAGTGAAGCTTTGGCCTTAGCCGTATTGTGACATATTGTGATATTCCTTCAAAGTGTTATGTTGCCGACATTCGTTAATTTGTTTTGAAATATATCTTTATAAACATTCCACGAAGTTTTATTTTTAACGACAACTTGTCTGCGTACGCTAAAATGGATTAGGAATAATAGGGCCATAGATGTATAGTATAATTTATTGATAATTTATAACAAATTGTATCACTCATTGTATGATTTTATCTGAAAGTCGATATGCATTTTGAAAATATCCTCTTTGCTGTCTAACTTCACAACTTTACAGTAAAGTCTTCCGATTTTAAACGGAAAATCGTCAAACAATGGAAATTGCTTAAATGACATGTTTTCAAAGACGTAGTAACCCTGTGAAAGAAAATATTTATATAGCCGCTATAAATAAATTTCTACTAAGTTTGTAGTCTATTATAATACAATTGGAAAATCGTTTTGAAAGTCAAGCCTAAATGATACACATATGATACGATGGACTTCTTGTAGTACTTTTTAAGAGGAATAATTCAATCATGATGACATTGCATTGCTTTTCATAAACCATATACAAATGATAATCATGTTTTCATAAAAACATATACGAAAGGTGATGATATTGCATTACTTTTCATAAAACATATGCAAATGATGATGATATTGTATTACTTTTCATTGACTATATACAAATGATGATCCTGTTTTCATTGCTTTTCATAAAACATATACGACAGGTGATGATATTGCATTGCTTTTCATAAGACATATGCAAATGATGATCCTGTTTTCATTGCTTTTCATAAAACATATTCGACAGGTGATAATATTGCATTGCTTTTCATAAAACATATGCAAATGATGATATTGTATTACTTTTCATAAACCATATACGAAAGGTGATGATATTTCATTACTTTTCATAAAACATATACGAAAGGTGATGATATTGCATTGCTTTTCATAAAACATATGCAAATGATGATGATCATGTTGAAATGATTTCTAAAATCCATATAAAAGATAATATTGATTAGTTTTCTTTAAAAATACAAACATGGTGATAGTGTTAAAGAAGGATCTAAATTCAACATTACGAGGGCATCACTTTCAAGTTACGGCTGATAAATTTCGACTAACTTCTTTACTTACAGGTGCTATGGGGCATACAAGCTCCTTTCCATAATTGCGGTAATACACTGCTCTGAAAAAATTCCCAATATATTGGTCATTCAAAAAAGTTTTACAACCACGGAAATTGAAGTCTACAAAACTTCTCTTGTATACGTTCGACAGTCGCTGGTAAAACCAAAAATTTAACTGCAAGAAACACACCCAAAGTTTTACTTTCATTTTTGAAATGTATAAATTAGTAAAATTGTAAGGAGTGTATCAAAGACATTATAGAAGTGAAACTTCTTTAAGCGCATGAGGGCAAAATTTTTACGGATGAAACGCGTGATTAGCGTCAAGAAGATGTGCAACGTTTTCCACGGAAATTGATGTCTGTGAAACTTCTCTTGTACACGTTTGACAGTCGCTGGTAAAACATGAAATCAAACTGAAAGAAACAAACCCAAAGTATCACTTTCATTGTTGAAATGTAAAGATATGACACAAATAGAAAATTTTATAAATTGCCCCATCTATTAAAACACATATACATGCGGCTCCTACTTATAAAGAGATATGTATTAAATGCTAAGCGTTTCAAAGATATTTTTCTTGAAGTTAAACTTCTGAAGGAGCCGCGTGAAGGAGTTCTTTTACGGATTAAACGCATGATTAGCGTCACGAAGACGTGCAGCGTTATGCTTATTCGTTTAAAGGTTAGGTAAATTTGCCACATGTCATTTAATAATTTAATATGATACTTTTCATAAAATATTGTCCGCGCCAACCGGCGCCAGGCATTGGTACTTCGGAAGGAGCTTACTCGCG
>JACTOM010000066.1:239336-328648 GCA_015832385.1 Elymnias hypermnestra | reverse complement strand
AGTTGAAAAGATCTATAAAAGAGTCTACAATGGTATATATATGTCGGAGTGCAGTAGTCTGTGGAACGCTGGCGCCATCTGTCTATGGCGTGGGACAAAGTCATACATCGTGACCCAACGGCTGACTAGTTCTCGAGTGATAGTCTGCCAGAGCGGTCGACGGATGAAACTATCGCGTTCCTAGCTATTATTGTTAATGAGTTTGTGTAAATGGATATCGGGAACGTTATGTGAAGGAACATTATAATCCGAGTTAATTAATAAAGTGTTTGATTGCACCAACATTACCCACGAACGCCCACAGTATAGAAATGATGGATGCCATTAATGAAGATTTCGGCGGAGAACCCTATGACCATTGTCATCTTTTACTTATTACACTATGTGTCACCCGCGTAAATACCGATCTCGGGGCAGTGGAAAGTCTACTAAGACTACAGAATTATTTTTGTTAGAAGTTAGAAGAGTTTTGAGGAGGCTGTCGTGACGTTCGGCGCGCGGCCAATACACGAACGCGCCCCGTCTATACATAAGCCTGACTTGAATAATATTATATTATTATTAGTGTGTTTAATCAGTTTAATATAATAATTTTACAAAAGTTTTGGCACCAACACTCGAAAACCTCTTTCGACAGGAAACCATTCCGTGTACGCTCCGTTTATTCTGACACAAGCACTAGAACCCTCATAGAGAGACTTCAATGCTCGAATCAGATTACCTCTCACCCCATACGTAGACAACGTTGACCACAGCTCATTCCTCGCCACTCGATCATAGGCCTTTTCTAAATCTATGAAAGTGCAATATACATTTTGTTTATACAATTAAATCTATTATATACATTTTGATACTTCTTTCTATAAACGCGAATGTTTTTTATTCGAATTATACGTAAACAATTAAATTATTCGCGATTGATAATCGCGAACCTTAAGTGGCAATGTGCGGGGCACGTAGTCCGACGAACCGTTGGGGCCGGAAGGTACTGGAGTGGCGACCCCCCACAAGGGGGATCGACGACATAAACAAGGTCGCCGGTAGCCGCTGGAGCCAGGCGGCGCAAGATCGGGCCATGTGGACGTCATTACGTGAGACCTATGTCCAGCAGTGGACGTCCATCGGTTGAAGCGATGACGACGACTCTGAATTAAATTATTAGTGAATTTCCTAGTATTTTTAATTCAGGGTTTCTTATATTCAGTATTCAAATATAAATTTAACAGTCGGTTAAATATTATTCAATCCATCAAATATATATACACAAATAGAACAATTATTATAGTTTTTATTTTAAAGAGTGACCCACCCTTATCAGCAGTGAACCATACACACCTTGCGTCAGTTGTGACGCAAAGCGTACGTTAGTCGCATGTTTCAATCATTTTAGATGTAAACCAAGAGCAGATAAGGCTATCCATCCACATCAGTATTAAATCTACACATCTTGCGTCAGTCGTGGTGCAAAGCGTACGTTTGTCGCATACACAACCAGGAGCCATATAAACATGGCATTTCAATTTCAAGTGTTATGTTGCCGACATTCGTTAATTTGTTTTGAAATATATCTTTATAAACATTCCACGACGTTTCATTTTTAACAACAACTAATCTGCGTACGCTAAAATGGATTAGGAATAATAGGGCCATAGATGTATAGCATATTTTATTTATAATTTATAACAAATTGTATCACTCATTGTATGATTTTATCTGAAAGTCGATATGCATTTTGAAAATATCCTCTTTGCTGTCTAACTTCACAACTTTACAGTAAAGTCTTCCAATTTTAAACGGAAAATCTTCAAACAATGGAAATTGCTTAAATGACATATTTTGAAAGGCGTAGTAACCCTGTGAAAGAAAATATTTATATATAAATAAATTTCTAGTAAGTTTGTAGTCTCTATTATAATACAATTGGAAAATCGTTTTGAAAGTCAAGCCTAAATGATACACATATGATACGATGGACAACTTTTATTGTACTTTTTAAGAGGAATAATTCAATCATGATGACACTGCATTACTTTTCATAAAACATATACGAAAGGTGATGATATTGTATTGCTTTTCATAAAACATATACGACAGGTGATGATGTTGCATTACTTTTCATAAAACATATACGAATGGTGATGATATTGCATTGCTTTTCATAAAACATATGCAAATGATGATCCTGTTTTCATTGCTTTTCATAAAACATATACGAAAGTTGTTGATATTGCATTGCTTTTCATAAAACATATACGACAGGTGATGATATTGCACTGCTTTTCATAAAACATATACGAAAGTTGTTGATATTGCATTGCTTTTCATAAAACATATACGACAGGTGATGATATTGCACTGCTTTTCATAAAACATATGCAAATGATTATGATATTGTATTACTTTTCATAAACCACATACAAATGATGATCAGGTTTTCATAAAACATATGCAAATGATGATGATATTGTATTACTTACTTATGATTTCTAAAAACTATATAAAAGATAATATTGATTAGTTTTCTTTAAACATATAAACATGGTGATAGTGTTAAAGAAGGATCTAAATTTGAACATTACGAGGGCATCACTTTTAAGTTATGGTTGATAAATTTTGACTAACTTTTTTACTTACAGGTGCTATGGGGCACACAAGTTCTTTTCCATGATCGCGGTAATACACTGCTCTGAAAAAATTCCCAATATATTGGTCATTCAAAAAAGTTTTACAACCACGGAAATTGAAGTCTACAAAACTTCTCTTGTATACGTTCGACAGTCGCTGGTAAAACCAAAAATTTAACTGCAAGAAACACACCCAAAGTTTTACTTTCATTTTTGAAATGTATAAATTAGTAAAATTGTAAGGAGTGTATCAAAGACATTATAGAAGTGAAACTTCTTTAAGCGCATGAGGGCAAAATTTTTACGGATGAAACGCGTGATTAGCGTCAAGAAGATGTGCAACGTTTTCCACGGAAATTGATGTCTGTGAAACTTCTCTTGTACACGTTTGACAGTCGCTGGTAAAACATGAAATCAAACTGAAAGAAACAAACCCAAAGTATCACTTTCATTGTTGAAATGTAAAGATATGACACAAATAGAAAATTTTATAAATTGCCCCATCTATTAGAACACATATACATGCGGCTCCTACTTATAAAGAGATATGTATTAAATGCTAAGTGATTAAAAGTTATTTTTCTTGAAGTGAAACTTCTTTAGGTGCGTGAGGGAGTTTTTTTACGCATGAAACGCGTGCGTCACGAAGACGTGCAGCGTTATGCTAATTCGTTTAAAGGTTAGGTAAATTTGCCACATGTCATTTAATAATTTAATATGATACTTTTTATAAAATATTGTCCGCCCCAACCGGGGCCAGGCATTGGTACTTCGGAAGGAGCGTACTCGCGCCATCTGCAGGCCTTCCGACGTACTAATGCACTGGCTTATTGGGAGGCGTCTGAATACGACACGAGAGGGCGCCTCCACGCTGCTCTATGAGCATAGAGCAATATATTAGAGAGAGTCTATAGATTATCGGTAGTCTGTAGTACAGAGATCGAGATCGAATTGTCAACCTTTTGGTGACGGACGCAGAAACGCTGGTCTCGTGGGTTTTTGCCTTGATTTGTCGAGAAAGTGCGGTAATTCACGCGTTTTGGTTTCGTGCCGATAGTTAAACAACGCGTTTCGAAGCCCTATCGTAGCCCCACGACGAAGTGCCGTGGGCAGAGCGCGGCTAGGTTATTTCCGCCCACGTGATGGCCTCAGTTGGATTTTCCTGTTGTTCCTGTGTCTTTGGAGTGGAAAAGAGGACCTCGTCGCCAATAGCAGCTTTCCGCGACGACTTTGGCAGTTACCAGACACAATCCACTCACACACATTCAAATACACATCCCACGTGATCACATCTGCCAGGGCTCGTCGCCGTCGAGGAGACCGGCGCCTGGAGACCAGGTAGGCATAATTCACTCAAATCTGTTCGACACCTAGGTGGATTTCCCCTTAACTTTCTCCTTCCGCCGTCTCGGGATCGATTCCACCTGGACCTTTATGGGCCGGGTCCATGCCAGGGTCACGGCCGGTGTGAACAATATAATATAAAAATATTTAAATTACTGTCTTGCAGAATTAGTATCTGATATTTTACATGAACTGAAATAGTGAAATAGATAAGAAAGTGCGTTAAAGGTTTTTATTTAATTTAACTAACCGCATATCCTTCGTCGAAAGGTATTGTAATGGTGCCATTTAATGTGAAATAATGGACCGGATCCTTGCGATTTATAATTCTCGACGACACACTAGCGTTCCATACGTACTTTGAATCATAATAATCAATCTTTGGGTGTTCAAGACTCATGTACAACTTCTGTAAATGACAAAAACACTAAATAGAAATCACATAACATAATAGGAATCTGATAAGAAACCATCAAATGCGTGTGTTCCAAATGTTAATAAAATACTTATTCATTGTTTTACTCATGTTCAAATACAATTTTTAAACTGGCAGTGGATGACTTTTGATGTTCTAGTTGCTTATGATTCGCAATAGCCAGTGAGTTTAGGTCATGACCTTAAAATGATCTAGATCATATAGACGTAAGAAAACGTATTTGCTGTTACCCTCAAAAAACCAAAACAGTTTTTTATACCACCATAAAATACTGAGTCGAGTGGTCTAGATCCTATATTTCTAGAAAAGAAAAATAAACAGCAGAAGTGCTTTGATCAAAAGTTGTGTGTCTGTTGCTGTAAGTCCACCAAAAGCAGTAAAATTAATTTTATTGATTACGCCATTCTTGAGGTCAGCAATATGTTTAACCAGAGACTTACGCCATCGATTTTATAAGTGCTTTGGCTTTGGTTAAATGTTGCATTGTGAGCTTATCAAATATGATTTCTTACTTTGATTTAGGGTTAATCAAATTTTACGTAGATTTGACGTAATGGTGACCTTATTTATGCCATCTCCGAAGCCTGTCATCAGTCCAGCCTCGGGTAAAGTAGTAAATGCATATTTCCTGAGGGGAAACCTTCCTGTACCTCTGCTAAGCCATAACGACGCCGTCGTTCTAATTTAAAAAATTATACTTACCCTCTCACCGCAGTTTATAATTATAACACAATATAAATAGACAATCACGAGGCATATCTAAATGTGCCATGATTTGGGATTCATTTTGAAAGTCCGTTGCTCTGCAGATCGCCCTAAAAAAGTTAGTTAAAGAGTCTTTATCTAAGAGATATCACACTGCTTGGCACAGAACTCCTCACTCAAAGGAGATGTTTTATATTTGTGAACTTTGTAGTTAGTTTTATGATTAGATGATCTGTAATAGAGACCATCCCCGCTTAATCTCAAGTCTCGACGCGAGGGGGAGGATACTGATGCTAACAATGGCTAGTGATACGGGTACAAATGACAGAGTATCAGTCGAGGTGCTGAAGGCTGGCTGCGGTATTGTGCCAGCTGAGCTGTACTACCTTTTCAATATATGCTGGGAGAAAGGTCAAGTCCCAAGAAATTGGAGCAAGGCCGTAATTGTCCCTCTATATAAAGGAAAAGGGTCACAGCAGTGGAAAAATTACCTCGGTATCAGCCTTCTTAGTGTCGTCGGCAAATTGAATGCAAAGATATTGATTGAAAGGGTGATTAATGAAACTGATGAGAAAATATGGGACGTGCAAGTGGGATTTAGAAGAGGAATGGTATGTACAGATCAGGTCTTTTCTTTATGGTGCATAACTGAAAAATGTTTGGCTAAACACCAAAAAGTTTATTGCGCGTTCGTAGATTTAGAAAAGGCCTATGATCGAGTGGTGAGGAATGAGCTGTGGTCAACGTTATCTACGTATGGGGTGAGCGGTTGTCTGATCCAAGCATTGAAGTCTCTCTATGAGGGTTCTAGTGCCTGTGTCAGAATAAACGGAGCGTACACGGAGTGGTTTCCTGTCGAAAGAGGTGTTCGACAGGGATGTGTTGCGTCACCATGGCTGTTCAACCTTTTCATGGATAAATGTTTGACAGATTTAAAAGAAAGTATGTATGGGTTAAGAATGAATGAATTACTCATCAAATGTTTACTCTACGCTGATGATCAAGTAATACTTGCGTCATCCGCTAACGAGCTTCAGGAGATGCTAAATATTATGAATGAAGCTTTGAAAGGGAAAGGAATGAAAGTGAATGTAAACAAAACGAAAGTTATGCTTTTTGAACGAGATGAATCTATGATGAATGGCAATATTTTGATAGATGGGGAACAAGTGGAAGAGGTGAAAGAATTTGTATACTTGGGATCTAAATTTACAAAAGATGGAACATGTGAAAGTGATATCGAAAGGAGAGTGAATGCAGGGAATATGGTAAATGGTGCTCTGCATGCTTTTATGAATAGCCAGATGGTGTCTCAAAGGGCTAGACTGGCAGTGCATGCTGGAGTGTTGGTGCCAACACTTATGTATGGTAGTGAAAGTTGGGTATGGCAGAAGAATCACAAAAGTAAAATAAATGCGGTAGAGATGAGAGCGTTGAGAAGCATGAGTGGATTAAAACTGAGTGACAGAGTTAGAAATAGTGTGATAAGAGAACGTTGTGGTATAAAAGAAGACGTAGTGACTAAAATTGAGAAAGGTATGCTTAGATGGTTTGGGCATGTAGAGAGAATGAATAAAAAGGAGACTGACAAAAAGGATTTATGAATCAAGAGTGAATGCGAAAGTTGGAAGGGGAAGACCAAGGCGAACGTACCTGGACCAAATCCAGGACATTTAAAATAACAGCCAGGTCAAGAGTACTCTAAACCGACGAACTTGTATGAAAGGTTTAATGAGAATGAAAGGAGCGAGGGAGATATGCACGGATCGTGGCAAGTGGAAGGATGTTGTCTCTGCCTACCCCTATAGAATTCAGGCGTGATGCTATGTATATAGTAATAATTAAATATGTAAGGATTAATTGAAATACATGAAGACAACTCTATACTCAAACAAAAGGACATTACAGGCTGGAGGATTTTTATAGTGTATACGCACGACGCTGCTTCACAACAAATTGGCAGGGTATATATGTCCAACTTCAGCCCATCAGCATCACCAGGTGGTGACGCTGATCCGAAAAGACTTCGTGCTGGAGAGCATAAGCGCAAAACTCTCCCGTGGGAGATGCTGGGCGTCACTGACTCTCAAATATAAGACTGTCGACTCACTGAAAGAGACCCACGACCAAGAAGGAGAATGCAGCAGATACACCTTCTTACCGCCGAAGGAGTCGACAGGTTAGCGCTTTTTATAGTATCAGTAGACAAACGAGCTAACGGGTTACCTGACGTTAAGTGATTGTAGATATCTCGAGGCGTTTAAGGCCAGCTTAGTTAGTGGCAACCTATTAACGTCCCATTGCTGGGCACAGGCCTCGTTGCTCATCGGAGAAAGGGTTTTACAGCCACCGTGCTGGTATACCCTAACATAACTGCACGTGTGCATAACACGATCGGAAAGATCAGGCACGGAACCGACTGCTTAACGTACTTCCCGAGGTACTAACTGGAACCCTAACCCTAAACCTCATGTCTGTAGCCTAACCAGCTGACCACTAGACCAATGAGGCACTTCAATGACCCTATTGGTCATTAAGGATACTAGAATTTTTTTGTTTTTATAGGAAGTTTTTCGCCTCTGGTTTGTAATTTTGGGCTTACTAAGTTTTTGCTTTCCAGCGTCGATATGAAAATACGACATTACTCACCCCAATGCTATTCGATAATGTTTTAGAAATCGCCGCAAACCTTTAAGTGCTTCCTAAAATAATTTTAGTAAAATACTCGTTCAATTGATACTTATTGTGTTGTAATTTTGAAACAACCACTAGCTGATTCCCGCGGTGTCTTCCTTGTTGTTTCTTAAACGTCTATTTAGTGAGCGTCTACGTCATTCAAACCAATAAGACACTTACACTCGACCCCGTGGGAATATGGAAACTAAGAGTAAGCGTCTGCGTTGCAATAGGAATACCTGTCAGATTTCAAATGAAACAGACTAATAGTTTTTAAAATACATCCCAATCCGGTGGGACTATGGCGTAACCTCTTGATGAGCGTCTACATCGCGAAAAGAGTGAAGATGTGGAATTTCAAGCCGATCGAATGAACAATATAGATGACCTCGTGTTCGATTCTGGCCTATATATCCGGATCCGATATAATATGGTAAACTCCGTTCTTAGTGTGGGTCAACATCACGAAACGAGTGAGATTCCAAATGTTTATTTTGCGAATGAAATGTGCGCTGAATTTAAATTGAAACGATTTCGTATGTCTTTTTAATTTTATAAATCACGAAACCTGAGGAATATGGTAACATCTGTTAGCAGTGAACGTCTACGTCGAGAAAGGAGGGAATCCAATAAATAGTGTCGAAGATCTCAAATAAAATAAACAAACCTACTGAACACACTAAACTTTTTTATATTTAGTTATATAATATAATTGAAATTGATCCAACTGCCCCAATTACTATAATTCACTTCAATTGCTTTCGTATTATTACGTTATCTGAAATCTCTTTATATGAAGTCACTTCCGCTGTCTGATTGCTTAGATCTTTTAAACTACTCAAGATTTTAATGCAGTTTTCATCAACACACAGACACCCTATCAGAGTATATACTGAAAAGATCTATAAAAGAGTCTACAATGGTATATATATGTCGGAGTGCAGTAGTCTGTGGAACGCTGGCGCCATCTGTCTATGGCGTGGGACAAAGTCATACATCGTGACCCAACGGCTGACTAGTTCTCGAGTGATAGTCTGCCAGAGCGGTCGACGGCTGAAACTAGCTATTATTGTTAATGAGTTTGTGTAATTGGATATCGGGAACATTATGTGATTGAACATTACAGCCCGAGTTAATTAATAAAATGTTTGAATTCTCCGATATTACCCACGAACGCCCACAGTATAGAAATTATGGATGCCATTAATGACGATTTCGGCGGAGAACCCTATGACCATTGTCATCTTTTACTTATTACACTATGTGTCACCCGCGTAGATACCGATCTCGGGGCAGTGGAAAGTCTACTAAGACTATAGATTTATTTTTGTTAGAAGTTAGAAGAGTATTGAGGAGACTGTCGTGACGTTCGGCGCGCGGCCAATACACGAACGCGCCCCGTCTATACATACACCCGACTTGAATAATATTTTATTATTATTAATGTGTTTAATCAGTTTAATATAATAATTTTACAAAAGTGTTGGCACCAACACTCGAAAACCTCTTTCGACAGGAAACCGCTCCGTTTACTCTGACACAATCACTAGAACCCTCATAGAGAAACTTCAATGCTCGAATCAGATTACCTCTCACCCAATATGTAGACAACATTGACCACAGCTCATTCCTCACCACTCATCATAGGCCATTCTAAATCTATGAAAGTGCAATATACATTTTGCTTATAAATTAAATCTATTATATACATTGTGATACTACTTTCTATAAACGTGAACGTTTGTTATTCGAATTATACGTAAACAATTAAATTATTCGCGATTTATAATCGCGAACCTTAAGTGGCAATGTGCGGGGCACATAGTCCGAAGGACTGATAGACGTTGGGGGCCGAAGGTGCTGGAGTGGCAACCGCCCACAAGGGGGATCGACGACATAAAGAAGGTCGCCGGTAGCCGCTAGAGCCAGGCGGCGCAAGATCGGGCCATGTGGACGTCATTACGTGAGACCTATGTCCAGCAGTGGACGTCCATCGGTTGAAGCGATGACGACGACGACGAATTAAATTATTAGTGAATTTCCTAGTATTCTCAATTCAGGGTTTCTTATATTCAGTGTTCAAATATAAATTTAACAGTCAGTTAAATATTATTCAAGCCATGAAATATATATACACAAATAGAACAATTATTATAGATTTTATTTTAAAGAGTGACCCACCCTTATCAGCCCCATCACCCATTACACATCTTGCGTCAGTCGTGATGCAAAGCGTACGTTAGTCGCATGTTTCAATCATTTTAGATGTAAACCAAGAGCAGATAAGGCTATCCATCCACATCAGTATTAAGCCTACACATCTTGCGTTAGTCGTGATACAATACGTTTCTTAGTCATTTTAGTTATAAATCAGACAGTTAATTGGCGATCCATCCACATCAGTATTAAATCTACACATCTTGCGTTAGTCGTGATGCAAAGCGTACGTTTGGCGCATACACAACCAGGAGCCATGTAAACATGGCATTTCAATACTCTACAAACATGCGACTGTATTAAAAATCCACTGTAGACATGCGTTTAAAAGCTCCGTGTGAAGACACCGCCACTATATCGTGTCTTGTGATAGAGTAAGCCTATACTGTAGCAGCATCGAGTGAAGCTTTGGCCTTAGCCGTGTTGTGACATATATTTATTTATTTAATAGACACACCAAAAGACCATTATGACAACATTAGCAATATGAATATTAATATAAGTATGAGACCAACACAATGCTCCTTTTACAGGTGTATACAACATTTATAATTTAGTAAAATGAAAATCACAAAATCAAGATCAAAATAAAAAAATTGTGACATTTAGCGTCATTCTGTTGTTTACACCATTCATGGATAGAATCGAGGTCCCTTTGCAATAGGTAACTACCTTCGATTGATTTTATTTCTCTGTATATTTTAAGGTCATCGGCAAAAAGGGAATATCTACTGTAATGAATGTTATTGGTTATGTCATTTATGAATAAAGAAAACAGAATTGGTCCCAAATGAGAGCCTTGGGGCACTCCTGATGCAGCAATAAATGGGTCTGAGATATGGCCTTTAACTGTTACCCTTTGTAATCTGTTCGCGAGGTACGATCTAAACCACGAGAGTAAGGGATCGTGGATCCCGTAAGCACTAAGTTTTATAATTAAAATATTATGGTCCACCTTGTCGAACGCCCTGCTAAAGTCAGTATATATAGAGTCTACTTGTTGTTTATTGTCCACACATTGAGCTATAAGTAACTAAGTTTAAGGTCGTTCACCTATTACTACAAAATCCGTGTTGGTCAATGGATACGATGTCGAGAAAGAAGTGGGATAGAATAGGATAGACGGTTTTCTCAAATAATTTAACAAATATGTTTAGTATTGACATTCGTTAATTTGTTTTGAAATAAATCTTTATAATCATTCCACGACGTTTGATTTTTAACAACTAGTCTGCGTACATAAAATGGATTAGGAATAATAGGGCCATAGATATATAGCATATTTTATTTATAATTTATATCATTGCATCAGTCATCGTACGATTTTATCTGAAAGTCGACACGCATTTTGACAACTTCCTCGTTGCTGTCTAACTTCACAATTTTACAGTAAACTCTTCCGATTTTAAACGGAAAATCGTCAAACAATGGAAAACGCTTAAATGACAAGTTTTTTATGGCGTAGAAACCCTGTGAAAGAAAATATTGATAGTGTCGGTATAAATACATTTCTAGTAAGCTTATTACAATACAATTGGGAAATGTTTCTAAAAGTCAAGCTTAAATGATACACATATGCTGTGATTTTCATAAAACATATACATGTAAGTAGCAGCCCATTAACGTCCCACTGCTGGGCACAGGCCTCCTCACTCCGAGGAACGAGGGGTTTTAGAGCATAGACCCACCATGCTGCTCCACTGCGGATTGGCAGGAATAGTACACAAGTGCACTCTCTATTCCTTCACTCTCATAGTCAGATGTGACGGGAATCCGACACGACCGGAGAGAGATCAGGCGCAGGAGCGACGGCTTAACGTGCTCTCCGAGGCACGAGGGTGGAGTACACTGCCAACTTCCCAACTTCAGGCAAATATTGGGAGAATCTTAATAGAAAACTCAATATTGTTTTTGAAATGGCCCGACCTGGGACTCGAACCCAGAACCTCATGTATGTAGTAGAATATGCTAACCACTAGACCAATGAGGCAGAAACATATACAAATGATGATGATATTGCATTGCTTTGTATAAAATAATAAAAATCATGATGATTTTGTCAAAAGTATTGATTTGTTTTTTTAAACATATAAAATTAATGATGAAATTGAATTGTTTGCTTAGAATTATATAAAAGATGGTGATATTTATTTTTTTGTTTACATACGTATATATGTCGGAGTGCAAGAGTCTGTGGAAGGCTGGCGCCATCTGTGTATCGGCGTGGGGGCAGAGTCAATAAGTGGCAGTCCGGCGCGTCTTTCAGCAGTTCTCGAGTGGCGGTCGGCCGGAGTGGTCGACTATTGAATCTGTCGCGTTCCTAGCTTTTATTGTTAATGAATTTGTGTAAATTGATATCGGGAACATTAAGTGATTGAACATTATAATTCGAGTTATTCAACAAAGTATTTGATTGCACCAACATTACCATTACGCTTTATGCTTCTCTCTTATTCTCCGACATATAAATCATGATGATGATGTTGAAACGTTCTTAACGTAAAAGATCATAATATTGATTTGTTTTCTTGAAACATATATACATGATGACAGTGTTAAAGAAGGATCTAAAATTTAACGTTACGAGGGTATTACTTTAAAGTTACGGTTGATAAATTTCGACTAACTTCTTTACTTACAGGTGGTATGGGGCACACAAGCTCTTTTCCATAATCACGGTAATACGCTGTTTTGACCATTTTCCCAATATATTGGTCATTCAAAAAAGCTTTACAGCCATGGAAATTGATGTCTGTAAAACTTCTCTTGTATATGTATGACAGTCGCTGGTAAAACCATAAATTTAACTGCAAGAAATACACCAAAAGTTTAACTTTCATTGTTGATATGTAAAGATATGATGCAAATGGAATTGCTATTCACAGAGGTTATTTTTGCCTCTGCTTCATTTCTTTCAAACAAACTTTCAAAATGATTCATCTCTTCAATCTCCATTCTTCCCTTTTACTTCCCTATTAAACCTCCAGCTAAACTTCTGGTTTTACTAAGCTCCGAAGTAGTAGATTTCCCTCGGGTACTTCGTATTGATTTCTAGGAAAACTTTTTGTTTGATCGAAAATCATCAGAAAGTCCTTTATCCATACACGTCTCTGCCTTCTTCTTTTTCAGCTTCTTTCACGATTACTTTCACCCTTTTGTATTCGATTCCTGTCTTTTTTACATCATTATTCGTTGCCTTTTGCATTCCTTGGTTAGCTTTTGTAGCCAACCAATCGGACCAAGCTTTTTTCTTTTCACACACAACTGCTTAAACAGTTTTGTCCATGCACAAATTATTGTCTTTTTTACCTTTACTCCTTAAAAACACTCCACATTCATCAACAGCAGCACCAACCACTCCATTTTTAAATTTTTTTCCATAGACTTTTAAAATAAATATCTTTAAATTACTGTCTTACAACATTAGTATCTTGTATATGACACATAATACGTAGGGTCGATATTATAAGAGGTAAGAAAGTACGTTAAAGATACAGTTTTTTTTATTTTTACCGCATATCCTTCGTCCAAAGGTATTTTAATGGTGCCATTTAATGTCAAATAATGGACCGGATCTTGCCGACTTATAATTCTCGATGACACACTAACGTTCCATATGTACTTTGTATTATAATATTCAACCTTTGGGCGTTCAAGACTCATGTACAACTTCTGTAAATGACCAAAAACAATTACAACACAATTTAGCAAATGGCAAAAAACACAATGTTCATAAAATACTTAATTATTCTTTCATTCATGTACAAATAAATTTTTTTAAACTGGCAGTGGATGACTTTCGATGTTCTCGTTGCATATAATTCGTAATAGCCAGTGAGTTTAGGTCATGACCTTAAAATGACCTTATACCTAGATCATATAGACTTAAGAAAATGTATTTGCTGTTAGCCTCAAAAAACCGAAAACAGGTTTTTATACCACCATAAAATACTGAGTCGATTGGTCTAGATCCTATATCTTTAGAAAAAAAAATAACACAGCAGAAGTGCTTTGAACAAAAGTTGTGCGTCCCTTGCTGTAGTCCACTAAAACCAGTAAAATTAGGTTTATTTGTTACGCCATTCTTAAGATCAGCAAAATGTTTAACCAGAGATTTACGCCATCGATTTTATAAGTGTTTTGGCTTTGGTTAAATGTTGGATTGTGAGATTATCAAATATGATTTCTTACGTTGATGTAGGATTCATCAGAATTTACGTAGATTTGACGTAATGGTGACTTTATTTACGCAATCTCCGAAGCCTCTCATCAGTCCAGCCTCGGATAAAGTACTAAATCCATTTTTCCTGAGGGGAAACCTTCTCGTACCTCTGCTAAGCCATAAAGACGCCGTCGTTCTAATTAAAAAAAATATACTTACCCTCTCACCGCAGTTTATAATTATAATACAATATAAGTAGACAATCACGAGGCATATCTGAATGTGCCATGATTTAGGATCCATTTTGAAAGTCCGTTGCTCTGCAGATCGCCCTAAAAAAGTTAGTTAAAGAGTCTTTATGTAAGAGATATCACACTGCTGGGCACAGAACTCCTCACTTAAAGGAGGTGTTTTATATCTGTGAACTTTGTAGTTAGTTTTATGATTAGATAATCTGTAATAGAGACGATCCCCGCCCAATCTCAAGCTTCGACGTGAGGGGGAGGATACTAATGCTAACAATGGCGTATTGTGATACAAGTAACAACAACAAAATAGGTAAGAAAACCTCAGCCAATCAGCATCACCAGGAGGTGACGCTGATCCGTCGGGACCTCGTGCTGGGGAACATAAGCGCAAAACTCTCCAGCAAGAGATGCTAGGCGCCACTGACTCTCTAATGTAAAACTATCGTGTCACTGAAAGAGACCCACGACCGAGAAGGAGAATGCAGTAGATACACCTTTTTACCACCGAAGGAGTTGATAGGTTAGCGGTTTTTATAGTATCAGCAGACAAACGACTTAACGGTTTACCTGATGTTAAGTGATTATAGATAGCTTGAGGAGTTTCAGGCCAGCTTAGTTAGTAGCAACCCATTAACGTCCCATTGCTGGACACAGGCCTCGTCGATCATAGGAGAGAGAGTTTTTAGAGCTACCACACTGCTTCATTGCCAGGTTGGCAGTGAATGCACAAATGCAATCTCGATTCCTTTACTCTCGTAATGGGATTTCAAGGCAATTCGACACGATTGTAGACAGATCAGGCACAGGACCAACGGCTTAACGTGCTTTTCGAGTTCCTAGCTGGAATTCGAATACTGAACCTCATGTCAGTAGCCAAACAAGCTGACCACTCGACCAATGAGGAAGTCCAATGACTGTATTGGTCATTAAGGCCACTAGTAAATTTGGGCTTATTAGGTTTTTGTTTTCCAGCGTTGATATGAAAGAACGACTTTACTCACCCCAAGGCTATTCACTAATGTTTTAGAAATCGTCACAAACCTTTAATTACTTCCTAAATCATTTTAGTAAAATATTCGTTCAATTGATACTTATTATATCTCGTGATTTATAAAAAAAAAACACTAGTCAATTCCCGCGGCGTCTTCCGAATTGTTCCCGAAACCTGTTGTTAAAAAAGTAAAATATGTCGGAGAATAAGAGAGAAACGGAGAGCGTAAAGCACACGGGCGCAGGGCTCACCGCCGACATCGTCATTAGTGGGATCCATAATTTAATTTGTTATACTGTGGGCGTTCGTGGGTAATATTGGTACAATCAAATACTTTATTAATTAACACGGACTACAACGTTCAATCACTCAATGTCAACTTAAACAAACTCATTAACAATATTAGTTAGAAATGCGGCAGTTCAGTTGACCGCTCCGGTCGAGCGCCACTCGAGAACTCCCGAGAGACGCGCTGGACCGCCACTAATTGACTCTGCCCCACTCCGACAGACAGATGGCGCCAGCGTTTCATAGACTCTTGCACTCCGACACATATGTGCCTGATTTGAAGCCAATCAGGCAAACAGTTTCTCGTGATAAATCAGACAGTGCTTTTGGCCAACACGTCTCTCCGTGGAAATATGGTGAAACAAGTTCTTAGTGAGCACCTACACCGCGAAAGGGTTGTGTTGCCAGGGTGAATATATCGAATTTAAAGCAATCTGGTAAATAATATAGAAGGGCCTCGTGATCTCGTCTTTAACTTATATTCAATCCATAGGGAATATGAGGAAATTCGTTCTTAGTGGGCGTCTACATTACGAAAGGAGTCAATATGTCGAATTACAAGTGGACTACGAAGATCTCATTTTTAGCTTATATATAAAGGAACTTCGTTCTTAGTGAGAGTTTACGTCGCGAAAGAAATGTGTGTTGAATTTAAATTGAATCGAATTTGTATCTCTTTTTTATTTTATACATCACGAAAACCGGGGAATATGGTTAAACCAGTTTGCAGTGAACATCTACATCGTGAATCCGATGAATCGTTTCGGAGATTTCAAATAAAAAAAAACAAACCCACTGAAAAAACATTTTTATATTTAGATATATGATTGAAATTGATCCAACTTCCCCAATTATTATAATTCACTTAAATTGCATTCGTATTATTTCGTTATCCGAAATCTCTTTACATTTAATATGAAGTCACTTCCGCTGTCTGTTCACTTAGATCTTTTAAACCATTCAACAGATTTTAATGCAGATTTCAGCAATAGATAGAGTGATTCATGAGGAAACAGGGATATCTTTTCTGTACTATAATATGTATACATATTATATCAATCAAATGAATATCTAAGTGCGCTTAAATTTCAAACGCTGGCTAAACGTTACAAGATAGATCAAATTAATGTACTACTGTATTGTATGTCATGAAACGATCTAAAAAAAAGTCTACAATGGTATATACTTATCTTTTACATATTACGCAAAAATACGTGTTATTTGCCAAGCAAATTTATACAATACAGTATGAATCCTTATGCAATTAAATATAATATATACATTTTGATACTAGTTTCTATAAGCTTGTTACGTGAACTATTGTTTGTCATTAAGGGTGTGCGAATAATAAATTATTTCTTATGTTCAATATTCAAATATAAATTTAACAGTCTATTTAAATTTTATTCCAACCATGAAATACCATACCATAATATATACACAAATGGAACAATTATTATAGTTTTATATTTTAAAGACAGAACCACCCACACCAGTAGTGAACATCTTGCGTTAGTCGTGTCGTGTTACAAAGCTTACGACAGTCGCATACCACACTCATTTTAGTTATAAAACAGAGGCAGATAATTTGCTACCCAATCACATCAGTAGTGAACCATACACATCTTGCGTCATTCGTGATATAAAATGTACCTTAGTCGCTTACTACACTCATTTTAGAGCGATCCAGCAGCATTAGTAGTGAACCATACACACCTTGCGTCAGTCGTGTTACAAAGCTTACGCCAGTCGCATCCCACACTCATGTTAGTTATAAAACAGAGGCAGATAATTTACTACCCAATCACATCAGTAGTGAACCATACACATCTTGCGTCATTCGTGATACAAAATGTACCTTAGTCGCATACTACACTCATTTTAGAGCGATCCACCCGCATTAGTAGTGGACCATACACATATTGCATCAGTCGTGAAACAAAGCTTACGACAGTCGCATACCACACTCGTGCTAATTATAAATCAGAGGTATATTTGCTATCCATCCACATCAGTAGTGAACCATACCACATCTTGCGTCATTCGTGATAGAAAATGTACGTTAGTCGCATACTACACTCATTTTAGATATATACCAAGAGCAAGGTAATTCGCGATCCACCAGCATTATTAGTGAACCATACACACCTTGCGTCAGTCGTGTTACAAAGCTTACGACAGTCGCATACCTCACTCATGCTAGTTATAAATAAGAGGCAGATAATTTGCTATCCACCCACATCAGTAGTGAACCATACACATATTGCGTCAGTCGTAAAACAAAGCTTACGACAGTCGCATACCACACCCATGCTATTTATAAATCAGGATTAGATAATTTTCTATCCACACACATCAGTAGTGAACCGTACACATATTGCGTCAGTCGTGATACAATGCGTACGTTAGTCGCAAACCAAAGTCATGTTATTTGTAAACCAAGAGCAGGTTATTTGCTATCTACCCACATCAAATGAAATCAAATCAAAATATTATTATTCAAGTGGGCCTATAACAGCACTTTTGAATCGTCAAGTATATTTTTTTTGCACACATTAATTCTAATGTACGTCTGATGATGCCATTAAAGAACGTCTTAAAATCTAAAGTTCCAAGGGTTCCTTCTCGCCCTGTCCTGAGAAGAGCCTACAACAAACTCAATCGGGTATTTAGTATTTTTTTGTACCATCATCATTACCATATCATATTAGTTTAATATATTTCATGTTAGAGCAATTCGTTTACTCCAACTTTATCTTGCAACCATCTAAGTAATCCTGCATTTAATAATAATTAACTTAATATGAGTTTTCAATCAGCTTTCTTTTAACAAAGACTTTGAATTTATTAATTGACATGTCTAAAACGTCTCGTGGGAGTTTATCATAGAGAGGTATATAGTTACCCTTAAATGAATTGTTAATTTTATGCAGCCCACAAGAATTTATAACAAGTTTGACATAATGCTGTGAAAATAGCTGAAATATACCAGTCTGGCAGTATCACCATCTGTCAGACGACGAATTCTTTTAACCGCGTAAGCCGCAGAGCTGTGCCTGTTCGATAGACCACTTATATGGGGCCCCCACTGTAATTTATAATCTAATGTAATACCTAAGAAAACGGTACTGTCTACAAGGTCTAGTTCATCATTATTAAGTTTAATAATGGTTTGCGTTTGTTTAACATTAGGCATAGTAAACTTAACACATTTTGTTTCATTTTCGTTGAGCAATAAATTATTAGCTTCAATCTATTGTACTTCTTTATTAAGAGGGTGCTTTAAGTGGTCATAACTTGTCTGTCGTCTATTAATCTTAAGCAATAGTGAAGTATCATTAGCAAACAAAGCAATCTCATGGTCATCCTTAACAAAGTAAGGAAGATCATTAATGTAAGAGGATCATTAATGTAAGAGGAAGAGAGGAAGAGGAGAGATGTTAATCATGAGGAACAGAAATGGTCCCAGTATGGAACCCTGTGGCACTCCGAGTTTTGTCACAGACCCGGCAGAAAGCTTGCCATTCGCACAGACCTTTTGCGCGCTATTGGTTAAATACGAACTCATCAGGTCTAATGCTGTGTCTGTGGGCCCGTAGTGTCACAATATCCCGATCAGAGTTTCATACTAAACACAATCGAAAGCCTTAGACAGATCATACAAACGCCAAGCCCGTCACGTGGTTCCGACGTCTGAACTGTACACCAGTATCGATTGTCGAGCGACTTCGCGAGATGACAACCTGCTTATTGTGAAATAAATTCAATTTTTTGAAATGTTTTAGCTACTGGTTCAAGATTATTTTCTCAAATATTATACTGAGGGGTGGAAGAATCGATATTGGTCTAAAGTTCGTGGGATAAGGAGTACTGCTTGTATTGAACGTTTGTAATTTTTTGCTGTTTTGAAATATATCTTTATCAACATTCCACGGTGTTTATTTTTAACAAGAACTAGTCTGCGTACACTAAAAGGATTAGGAATAATACAGCCATATACATATCGCATATTTTATTTATAATTTATGACAAATTGTATCAGTCATTGTATGATTTTATCTGAAAGTCGACACGCGCTTTGAAAATTTCCTCGTTGCTATCTAACTTTACAACTTTACCGTAAAGTCTTCCGATTTTAAACGGAAAATTGTCAAACAATGGAATACGCTTAAATGACATGTTTTTATGACGTAGTGGCCCTGTAAAAGAAAATATTGATATTGTCGGTATAAATAAATTTCTAGTAAGTTTGTTGCTTCTATAGAATTGGAATACAATACAATTGGAAATGTTTTTGAAAGTCAAGCTTAAATGATGCATCACTTTAAAGTTACGGCTGATAAATTTCAACTAACTTCTTTACTTACAGGTGGCATAGGGCACACAAGTTCTTTTCCGTGATCGCGGTAATACACTGTTCTGAAATTTTTTCCAATATAGTGGTCATTCAAAAAAGCTTCACAACCACGGAAATTTAAGTCAACAAAACTTCTCTTGTATACGTTTGACAGTCGCTGGTAAAACCAAAAATTTAACTGCAAGAAACACACCCAAAGTTTTACTCTCATTTTTGAAATGTAAAGATATGACACAAAGAGATATGTATAAAATTGTAAAATTGTAAGGAGTGTATCAAAGATATTATAGAAGTAAAACTTCTTTAAGCGCATGAGGGCAAAATTTTTACGGATGAAACGCGTGATTAGCGTCAAGAAGTTGTGCAACGTTTTTCATGTTAATTCGTATAAGGTAAGTAAGGGTTAGGTAGTTTAATATTTCTAAATAACATTTTAATTCGCCACAAATTTTAAATTCAAAAACAAAATGTAATCAATAATTTTGAATATTGACAAAAACACGTAGCATTTTTATTTACAATTCGTCATTCGAGACTTTTAACATTTCAATGGCAATTAAATTCCTAACATATCCTCCTTTTTCCCTCTTTCTTTAGATTGGGATCCATATAAGCAAGTCTTAAAAATTAGATTGCCAAAGAAGTGTCACTTCTGACATGTGTACTTTGTATGCACGTGTCAGGAATAACACGAGAAAGGGTACTAATAATTATTAATTTTAACTATATTTTTGAAAATTATTAAAAAAAGTAATTAAATAGGATTTTCATAATAAAAGGTCGATATCCAAACTAAAATATTCTTAACTTCCAGTAAACTCTTTGACAATGACTCTACAACCTACAGACTAGATGGAGAAGAATCCGGCAAGAAACTCCATAGTCCTTTACCCTTTTTTTTATCCATGTTATATTTAATATAAATTACAGTAAAATACATCATCAACATCCATTATCATTAAATATAAAAACAAATATCACACAATTATCATTATTACATATTAAAAAGACATCAGTTTTAATTTAAAGAAATATACTTAGCTTTGTATCGCAGAGCAGCCCTCTTTATGACACAAATAACTTAAAATACAATAATTCGTAGCTAACGTTGATGCCATTAGCATAAACCACCAGTGGCAGCGTTTGGCGGCAAATGTATTTTTTAATTATCTTATTTATTATTTAGATAATCTAATAATAATTATACTATCACACGCACTTTTAACTTTTTTATTTTAACTTACCGAATATCCTTCGTCCAAAGATTCTGTAAAGGTGATATTTAATGTCAAATAATGGACCGGATCATTCCGATTTATAATTCTCGATGACAGACTAGCGTTCCACACGTACTTTGTATTATAATATTCAACTTTTGGGCGTTCAAGACTCATGTACAACTTCTGCAAATGACCAAAAAAAACTAAATAGAAATCGCCTTACATAATAGGAATCTGATAATCAAATTTTTCAGCAAAATGTGTGTAATGTTATTACCAAATGTTATTAAAATACTCATTTATTCTTTCACTCATTTTCAAATACATTTTTTAAACTGGCAGTGGATGACTTTCGACGTTATCATTGCTTATATTTAAAAATATTTAGTGTGTCAAGACATGACCTTAAAATGACCTTGTACCTAGATCATCGCGACGTAAGAAAATGTATTTGTTGCTAGTCTTAAAAAATCAAAAACAGGTTTTTCTACCACCACAAAATACTGAGTCGATTGGTCTAGATCCTATACATTTAGAACGAAAAAAACCCAGCAGAAGTGCTTGTAATATATTTTGTGTGACTTTTGCTGTAAGTTAACCAAAAACAATAAAAATAATGTTATTGATCACGCCACTTTTGAGGTCAGCAAAATGTATAATCAGAGAGTTACGCCACCGATTTTTTGTACCTTTATTAACGTAATTTTGGTCTTACTGCGATCAACTGTACATCACACGTAAATTCTGATGTTCGCGCAATCTGGCGCTAAGCATTGGTACCTCGTAGGAAATTGGAAGGGGCGTACTCGCGCCATCTGCAAGCTTTCCGACGTACTAAGGCACTGGTTATCGGGAGTCGTCCGTACACGAGAGGGCGCCTCCACGTTGCTCTATGAGCATAGAGCAATATAGTCTATAGATTATCGGTAGTCTGTAGTCGTAAGAAGCCTAGCTGAGTTGTCAACCTCGACGCGTTTTTCGTGACTGACGAAAAACGCCGGTCTCGTGGGGTTTTTCCTTGATTTGTCGAGAAAGTGCGTTGAACTTCGTGTGTGATTTTGGGGTGGAACAGCAAACCAGCGTCGCCGATGGCAGCTTTCCGCGACGCTTTGGCAGGTTACACTAAACATTCCACCCACACACATACAAATACACATTCCACGTGATCATTTATCTGCCAGGGATCGTCGCCGTCGAGGAGATCGGCCAGGTAGGTGTAAAATTCACTAATTCTGGAATCTGCCTTAACTTTCTCCTCCCGCCGTCTACAGTGATCCGAGGCAACTTTCACCACTGTAGGCCCTGGTGATCCTTGGTAGCCTCTCATGATAGGGTCACGGCCGGCGTGACCATCTGACATAGCACAATATAATTTTGAAGTCACTTTGACGTAAACGTAGTTACGTTTAGCACACTAATGTTCATTCATTGCAATTTTTTTCTTGTACCTCTCAATATGTAATTTTTATCATCTGTATATCCTTATCTTTCCATTTAGTGTACTCTCATTTAATGACGACGTGACCTATATATATGTAATCTAAGCTTTATATACATATTTCGCAAAACTCATTCGATATTGTTTGCTAAAATATTTTTTATAGTTTTATTCGCATCAGTCATATAAGAAATTCCCTACGAGATATAAATAAATATAAAAAAAGAGAGATTAAATATCATGTGAATAACAATATTATGTTGAACAATAAAGACACGCCCGCAATGCGCTTACTTGCTAACACATCAACGTTTGTCAGCCGGATTTGTGAAATATAACTGGGCCAATTTGGCGCCAAGTGGCGGCCTCCTTAAGAGCCCGTCCTCCTCCCGGTTACGTTGTAAAAGCCNTTTCATCATTGTTCCGTCTTTCGCATAGTGTTTTCGTACTTCGTAAATCAGTGATAATAGAGTTAGTATGAGTCGACAAAGGGGCTCACAATTTATATATTCTGTCTCACCATATGTACATTTACATTCTTAACTAAATCTCCTTCCTTTAAGTTGTCCGAAAGAAATTTATTTAAAGAGATAAGACCGCCTATTCTCCGTCACTAATTTACATAGTTTATTTCTTTTTATTTATTTAAGTGTCAGTAATTCCAACTTCCTAAAAAAATGCTCAGGTTCTTTGACAGACATGCAGCCATTAAGGCGTATCAGAGCAAACACGACCTTCTGCAATGAAGTACACGGACATGATATTGATGGTGACTAGCCATCTCCGAAGCCTCTCATCAGCCCAGCCTCGGACAAAGTAGTTAATACATTTTTCCTGAGGAACCTTCCAGTACCTCTGCTAAGAGTAGTGAAGACGCAGCATTGCGCCAACGAGGCCATCAAATAGATGTTTCTAATGCAAAATTTATACTTACCCTCTCATCGCAGTTTATAATTATAATACAATAAATATAGACAATCACGAAGCATATCTGAATGTGCCATGATTTGGGAATCATTTAGATATACCGCTGCTCAGCCGAACGCCCTAAAAAAATAGTAACAGCCTATAGTCATTCCACAGATGATGATGATAGATTTGTCCACCAGATGATCGGTGGGGACTTTGTATGGGGAGGTAATTTAGGCCCGATGCTCTTCAGTGAGAGATGCTGAGCGGGATTGGCCCTATTATGAGATATGCTGGGCGGGACTGGACCTGTTATGAGATGCTGGACGGGACTTGCCCTATTATAAGATATGCTGGGCGGCACTGGCCCTATTATTAGATATGCTGGGCGGGACTGGACCTGTTATGAGATGTTGAGCGGGACTGGCCCTATTATGAAATGCTGGGTGGGACTGAACCTGTTATGAGATGCTGGGCGGCAATGGCCCTATTATGAGATGCTTGGCAGGACTGGACCTGTTATGAGACGCTGGGCGGGACTGGCACTATTGTGTGAGGTGCTGGGTCAGACAGACCCTCTTACGAAAGGTATTTGGCGGGACTGACCCTCTTATGACAAATGCTGGGCGAGACTGGCACTATTATGAGAAGCGCTGGGTGAGACTGACCCTCTTACGAAAGGTGCTGGGCGGGACTGACCCTCTTATGACAAATGCTGGGCGAGACTGGCACTATTATGAGATGTTGGGCGTGACTGGACCTCTTATGAGAGATGCTGGATGGGACTGGTCCTCTGATATAAAACGATCGTCGCGCTTATGGCGACCCACGAGCAGGAATACACCTCATCGCCGATGGGGGGACAGGTTAGCGCTTTTTTATAGCATCGACAGACAAACGAGCTGACGGGTCATCTGATGTTAAGTGTTTACCGCTGCCCATGGATACCTTTAGGGTGTTTTAAGGCCTGCTCAAGATTATAGTAAATATCAACCCAATAACGTCCCATTGCTGGGGTCAGACCTTCTCATTCATACGAGAGAGGGTTTTTAGAGCCACCATGCTACTTCATTGCCAGGTCGACAGTGAATGCAAAACAGTACTCTCTTTTCCTTCACTCTTATAATGGGATTACAAGGCAATTCGACACGAGTGCAGAGAGATCACGCCCAGAACCGACGGCTTAACGTGCTTTTCCTGTGAGTTCCTGCCCGGTACTCGAACCCTGAACCTCATGTCTGTAGTCGAACAAGCTGACCTTTCGACCAATGAGGCAGTCCAATCACCCTAGTGGTCATTAAGGACACTAGGATTCTTTTTTTGTTTTTTACGAAATATTTCGGCTGTAGTGTGTAAATATTGATTTACCACGTTTTTGCTTTCCAGTGTCGATGTAATAATACGACATTACTCACCCCAATGCTATTCAATAATGTTTTAGATACCGTCATAAAACTTTAATTACTTCCTAAAACATTTTAGTAAAATACTCTTTCAATTGATACTTATCATATCTCGTAATTTATAAACAAACACAAGCTGATTCCCGCAGCGCCTTCCGCGTTCCGAAACCTGTTCTTAGTGAATGTCTACATCAACAAAGTAATACATGTGCCTTATTAACAGCCAATCAAGCAAACAGATTTGAAGGTTTTCGTGTTAGTGTTTTTTGACTACACGACTCGACCTCGTGGAAATATGGTGAAATAAGTTCTTAGTGAGCACCTACATCACGAAAAAAGCGAATATATGAAATTTAAAGCAATCCAATTAACAATTTTGACCTCGTGATCTCGTTTGTAACTTATATACAGTTTTGGGGAAATATGGCGAAACCCGTTCTCAGTGAGCGTCTACATCGCGAAAAGAGAATATAGAATACCTCGTGATGTTGTTTTAAACTTATATCCAATCCGGAGGCAATATGGGGAAATCCGTTCTTAGTAAGCGCCTACATCGCGACACTAGTGAATATATTGGATTTAAAGTCAATCTAATGTATAATTTTGAAGACCTCGTGATCTCATTTTTAATTTATACATCACAATCCAGAGAGAATATGTTAAATCCTTTTCTCAGTAAACGTCTACGTCGCTAAAGGAGTGAATCCGGTGAATAGTTTCGAAGATCTCAAATAAAGAAAAATAAACTTTTTTGTATTTAGATATATAATTGAAATTGATCCAACTTCCCCAATTATTATAATTCACTTAAATTGCTTTCATATTATTTCATTATCCGAAATCTCTTTACATTTAATATGAAGTCACTTCCGCTGTTTGTTCACTTAGATGTTTTAAACTATTCAACAGATTTTAATGCAGATTTCAGCAATAGATAGAGTGATTCATGAGGAAACGGACATCTTTTCTGTACTATAATATGTATACATATTATATCAATCAAATCAATATCTAAGTGCGCTTAAATTGCAAATACTGGCTAAACCTTACAATATAGATCAAATTAATGTACTACCAAATTGTATATCGTGAAATGATCTATAAAAAAGTCTACAAGGATATATATTTATCTTTAAAGGATAGCCCACAGTGACCATTTTCATCTTTTACATATAATGCAAAAATATGTGTTATTTACCAAGGTACTTTATACAATACAGTATTATTGCTTAAACAATTAAATATATTATAAACACTGTACATAAGATATCAGTGATGTATCAAGCAGAGCCATACCTGTGCGGGGGGTGCGGGGGGGGGGGAGGGAATAGACGCTACAATGGGTGGTAAATAAACCACGTGAATAACAATATTGGATATAGGATAATTAATGGAATTACCGGAATACTAACAACTCTATTATATTATATAATATAGTATTACATTACATATTCAAATGGCTGTATACATACATACATAGCATCACGCCTCATTCCGATAGGGGTAGGCAGAAACTACGTCCTTTCACTTGCCACGATCCTTGCATATCCCCTTCGCTTCTTTCATTCTCATTAAACCTTTCACACAAGTTCGTCGGTTTAGAGTACTCTTGACCTGGCCCTTGCTTAAAATGTCCTGGATTTGGTAACCTGAACTTTCCAATTCACTCTTGCCTCAAATCCTTTTCGTCAGTCTCCTTTCATTCATTCTCTCTATGTGCCCAAACCATCTAAATATATCTTTCTCAATTTTAGTCACTACATCTTCTTTTATACCATATCGTTCTCTTAACACACTATTTCTTACTTTGTTTGATTCTTCCGCCATACCCAACTTTCACTACCATACATAAGTGTTGGTACCAACACTCCTGCATGCACAGCCAGTCTGGCCCTTTGAGACACCATCTGGCTATTAATAAAGGCGTGCAGAGCACCATTTACCATATTCTCTGCATTCACTCTCCTTTCAATATCACTTTCACATGTTCCATATTTTGTAATTTGGATCCCAAGTGTACAAATTCTTTCACCTCTTCCACTTGTTCCCCATCTATCAAAATATTGCCATTCGTCATAGATTCATGTCTTTCAAAAAGCGTAACTTTCGTTTTGTTTACATTCGCTTTCATTCATTTTCCTTTCAAAGCTTTATTTATAATATTTACCATCTCCTGTAGCCCATTAGCGGACGACGCAAGTATTACTTGATCATCAGCGTAGAGTAAACATTTGATGAGTAATTCATTCATTCTTAACCCATACATACTTTTTTTTAAATCTGCCCAACAGTTATCCATGAAAAGGTTGAACAGCCATGGTGACGCAACACACCCCTGACGAACACCTCTTTCGTTTATTTTGACACAAGCACTAGAACCCTCATAGAGAGACTTCAATGCTTGAATCAGATTACCGCTCACCCCATACATAGATAACATTGACCACAGCTCATTTCTCGCCACTCGATCATCAAAATGGTCATATTGGAGAAAAAAAAACAATTTGAAGTTTTTTTGATCATTTTGTTAGTAAAAAAAATTCCAATTCAACTACTTTAGGGATTCGATATCAAAATCAAAATATTTTTTTATTCAAACTGGCTCAAAAAGTATTGAAACTATTGAATCATCAGTAGTCTGTCCATTGGTAATAAACTTACCAGAGGCTTGGACAGTTCCTTTTAATATAGTATTGTAAGTGACAATGTGTTTAGCTTTCATGTGCAACTGGAATCAAGTCCAAACATCTTTGTCACTTAAATAATCTTCAATATTATAATATGCCTTTTGAAAAAAGGCATTTTGACATATTTCTTAAAACTATATGGAGTCAAACCCAACAGTGATTCCGGTATCTTATTGAAAATATGTATGCTCAACCCGACAAATGATTTCTGAACCTTCTTCACCTAAATGCCATTACTAGTTTGTTTTATATCTTGTAAAAAATTATGTATGTCTCTTTTTTTGTTGTACTGTGATTATAGGTTCTTAGTTTTGTTTATTTGGTCTCAATAGGGGCATTTCTCTCTTGAAATGTACTTTGAAAATGATCTTAATGATCAAAATGAACAATTTTATATTTGATTGATATCTCACAATCTAATGATTGCAAAGAAAATCGATGATAAGTCTCACAAACTTGTATAAATTCTCTACGAGGTCCTGGGATGTTTTTTTATTCCAATTTAAAAATAAAAAATCATTTCATTCTTGACATGGTTTCGAAAAATCTTTTTTGTAAGAAAGTGTTATTATAGTATAATATAATATATTGATAAATTATGACCTTAGCTTATATAAAAAATTCTTAATTTAATTTATTTGATTTATAAATTGTACAATAGATTTGCAGTCTCAATCACATCTGATGGAAAGCTATGATGACATCCGAGATGATACATGCTCTTCCAAAGGATACCTATTTACCCTTGTCTTAAAATGATTTGGTTTTAAGGATGGCGAGGCGATTAGGAGAATGAGGCAGCCTGTTCCAGTTTTGCAGTATGGATCAGTAAATATTTGCAAGCCATTAAATGACAAATACAGTGAATCTAGTATAGGTAAGCGCCAATGTAACATGTATATAGCAAATAAATTAATTCGAATTTGACTTTTAGGGGTCTTCTAGAATAATAATATTAACTGTACCTTTTAGAGGTCATTGTACCTTTAAAAACCCTACAGAGTCTCAGTTAGAAACATAAATCTGTTTTTTGTTTCATCTGACCAAATTTCTTTTTAAATTAAAGGCCTGCAATTGCTTTTTTAAAATCCAAAATTATAATGTTTATCGAAAATACAGGTATTTAAAGTCACACAAAAATATTCATAATATTTTGCATTAGTGTAGATGTCACTATATTTAGATCCATATATACTAAGAAACAAAGAAAAATGAATAATTTATCTTTCGTTTATTTTTTTCAAATTAAATCATGAGTTACTATAAGACTCAGAGCTAGAACCTGAAAGAGGGTGCCTGATATGGTACACTGATGGATCACAGATGAAATCAGGAACCGGTGCAGGCATACACACCAAAGGGCTGAGCAAAAGCTATAGCTTAGGGCAATACGCTATGGTTTTTCAAGCACAAATGTTTGCCATAAATGCTTGTGTCAAAGAAATGCTGAATCGCAAAGTTGTTGGTAGGAAAATAATCATCCTCGATAGCCAGGAGGCACTAAAAGCATGACACAAGCAAAACCAGATCTGGTGTAATGCTGGAATGCGTAAGAAGCCTTAACTGTCCTGGACAGAACAATACGGTAAGGCTAGCAGGTCATGAAGGTATAAAGGGCAACAAGCAAGTGGGTGAGTTGGATCGAGCAGAGGGTTCATAGGTCCTGACTTTTGGAATGGGTTTTTGAGTATATTTACGGGAGATTAATGGATGGGGTGCGTACAAAAGATCCACAAGGGTCGAAGTGCATCCGCTGTCTCAGTGAGCCCCACTGGATAATAATAATAACACTATAAGACTGAGGACCCTATATATACGGATTTTACTAAAACTAGATATAAGAGGGCAAAGAACCTGTTATGGAAACCTTTGAGGAATAAAAATTGACAGGTTTAGAACAAAATAAAATCTAAATCCATATTGAAAAAGTTTAAATCCAAAATTTATAGACAATGTAAAACTCAATTTGATTCTCATTTTATATTAACACTTACACACTATAAATTATTTCTCCTTAGTTCAACAATCACTTTTATTAACACTTTTCAACACTATGTCACATTTTTGAACACAAAAACATCCATTATTGCACTATCAGCCGAATACTGTTAAGTGAATATGGCTGTGTATTTTAACTTTCATAAATCCACCTTGGCACCGATATTACTGAGGGGTATCGCTTGGAGCTCGGTACGGAGGCACAGGAATTCACCAGCTACACATGTGACTGCTGCACAGGCTATGTTAAGGGCCCACCAGGAGAAGGTGGTGGGGAAAGTGCCATTATACACCCAACAGAACAGCAAATGGATGGCGTAGAATGTGCAGCTGAAATGAGAGGTGTAGCTTTCAACAAAACTTCAGATATTCAGACTTTCAAATATTTCAGACTCTGTTGTTGTTCTCTATTTAAAATTTAATTCTATAATTTTATTCCACAGTTCAACAGCATTTATTGCTGTAATATTGACAGGTTCAGACACATTAAACTCTTTGTAAAGTACTCATTATTGTTTAACTCAGTAACAAGGTTATTGTTATAGAGAATCATATTCTATCCTAACTTCTATGTTACAAATTTCATTCATAGTATTTCTTTTATATAGAAGCTTCAACACAAATGGGTAATTCAGTAAATGTAATATTATATTGAGGAACAATATAACATGGACAGGTTTACAAGTGAACAAGATTAAAATAATTTTTATGTTATATATAATGGCGATATCAAAACAAACTGACATAGCTTTACAACATAATGATAATGGACAAGATAACAAACATTGAAAACATAAGAAATCATAATTAATTTAAACTGATTTAACACTATTAAACACTTTGTTAGCTAAAGTCCTACATTTATTTCCCATTAGAGCAAAAAGAAGTTGCATTTTCTGACTTGTCTGAGTCTGGACTAATGGGAGGCTTCCACTGTGGCTAGTTAGCATTCTACTAGGAAAGACATGTTGTTAAGCGAAACATACATGTTTCAATATGATATTGTGTAGAAACAATAACAGGTAAACTACTTATTGTCAGGTTAGCAGGTTTCTTCTTATCATCACTTAATATCAGATGATAGTAGAGAATATTTTGATTTCTATACCAGATCAGAATTTCACTGCATTTATTTTTTACTAGAATGTCTTAAAACAGTTAAATATACAATATTTTCAACTGAAACATTTGTGGTTAATCAACATATCCTTGTAGGCAACCTACTACCTTATTTAGTAAAAAAAATAAGATATTTGGAATCAAAATTGAATGTGTTTTGTTGAGAATGAAAAATTTGTGACTAGTATTTTTACTTCAATGTTTGGAAAACATACAAGCGTTAGCATATGTTTTCACTAAATTCTAATCTTATTTTATCATAAACATTGACAATTATGGAATAAAATTGATGAATTGGGTTGATATGTAATCCAAACTTTATGGATTGAAATAAATAGTTAAATAGAAGCTAAAAGAATAGCTGCATTTATGTAAAATTTATTATAAAAATGTTTCTGATTAATATATTTCTAATGGTATATTTCATGTTCACTTTAAGAAAAATATATTAAAAAGAGAATTTCAATATATTAAGTATTTGTTACATTAAGTTTTACAAAAGTTTTAATATGTTTACCTAAAATCTAAACACAACTTTGTCCGCCCCACCAGCATCCACAGTGCAAAAGCACCCAAAACTGCATTGACAACAAATGCTACTATGACAGCTCGACCTTCATTGTCCTTCACATGGATTTCCTGAAATTTATATAAAATTACACATGCCACAATTGTAGTCTGACTTAAAGTGGTAAATTATGAAAAAAATATTGAGAATCAAAAACTGTTTATTTCATTTCTTAGTTATACTATAAATTCTGGGTTGAGACCGCACAGTAAGCATGAATATATATGTGTTAAAAGGGCTCACTCTCCCATAACTACAGACTGTGTGGGTGTGTGTATGTAGAAGTCAGATTGAGTTAAGACAGAGTGCTAGAATTTCATAAACATAAATATACATGTTTACAGTTCAAAATCAACCATATTAATAGTAACTTGCTCGGGTGCTAAGTCACATGTATTGGATTGATAAAATGCTATACATTTGTTCACAAAATGTATCTACTTTTAGGAATACATATGGAGTTAAGAAAGGTTTTTTTTTGTTTATTAGTACCCCACTCATAAATGAAGAAATTATTAAAGTTTGGAAACACTGATAGAAGGAATGATATACTCTAATTTTTAATCTGAAATTCATGACAATAGGGATGTCCAGATTATAAATAATATTTACTCTTTCAGATTTTACATAGCATCATATTTAACACTATGTACAAGAACATAAATTTTGTGTTTTGGTGGCACATCTGTAATAGTTAGTAAATAGTCACAAATAAGTCATCCTGGTGAGAATCGAACCCAGGACTTCTGTTAGTCATGTGAATACTCACACAATTGCACAAGCAAGGCCTTTTAGCATTTTTCACTTTATAAACTGATTGATGCTAAAATTCCAGTTTTCTATAGGCTTATTAAACTGTTTAGTTAAATAAATATAATTAAGATATTAGCTGATATGTAAAATAATAAGAATAAACTAACATCCACATACAGATTCCAAGGAAATAATATTTGGAAAACTTGATTATCGCTGTGTAAAAGTAAAGAGCAATAATCTTATGCAGTGCGAACATATAGTGACAATATGGTGTATACATTTGTCTATTATTAAGTATTTCAAATATTGTGATCTGTTTTGGATGGATAATATAAATATATCCTGTACTCCAGTATATTTAAAGCTTCTTATTACTCACATGGTACTGGAACAGATGGTCCAATGTCCTGGTAGAAGTAGTGAGATCTTGCATAATAGCGATGAGTAAACTGAGTGTTAAGTATAAAACGAACTGCATTGCCACTATTTGTGAGACTATGAGGCACGGATCCCATTGTGTATAGCGGAATGAGCCTGTTAACTTCTTTATCTTCGACATCTTCTTTATCGTATTGCAAATACGAAGAAACTTCAGGGCTATACATCGATTTTTAGTCGAAATTTGTATTATTTCGTCCTTTAAAGTCTTAAAATTGAATTAAGATAAATTATTATAACAACAACTAAAAGAAACTTAATTTATCACATATTCTTATGATGAAATTCGTAATATAAAGTATAAACCAATGTCACTTTCGTTTCGTCATTAAAATGTCACTTTTATTTTGACATATAGCTGTCAATTTTTCATTTATCTATTAGCTACTTTACAATTTCCA
The DNA here is from genome assembly GCA_015832385.1 of Elymnias hypermnestra. Lineage (NCBI taxonomy): Eukaryota > Metazoa > Arthropoda > Insecta > Lepidoptera > Nymphalidae > Elymnias > Elymnias hypermnestra. The sequence goes on along the minus strand of JACTOM010000066.1, from coordinate 295,663 downwards.
TCGTGTCTTCTCCAATAAACTCGACACTGGCGAGATAATCTGTGTGATCACCTAAAAGCCACTAAACAAAGAAGAAGAAGAAGCTATAATCTCGGTATTGGCACTACTATATGCGATAATAATAATAATAATGTTACCTTGTACTTGTATGAAGTGGATAAAAATAACAAAACATCCAACCTATTCCTCCGCCGATCAAGAATGCAAAAAGCAAGTTAAGTTTTAAATACCATTTAAAACAATTTCTTTTAATAAAGCAAAAGGAGCATGGCAATCTAGTGGCAGAACTTTCCATTCTTTAGTGTCTTTGGTCTCATAAGATATTACGTTTTATTTTTTTTCTTTTCTTTTCTTTCTGTGTCCTTTATTTATGCACATATATCTATCACATTTATAATATCTTAATATATTTACCTTAATTATTATTTATTTTTAATACGGTATGTATGTAAAAATTAATATTTGTCAACGATGTTTTTTGGTAACTTTATTTTTTGTTGTTACTACTGTTTTTAATACCTGTTTGTATACGTTATCTGTTGATTTTAAAGGTTGTATGCTGTGATGTCACCGGGGTCTCCGCTGAAAATTAGCGTCGTGTGTTTCTACTACACACGATAATATGCTGAGCTGGAAACCCTTTCGAGGTGGTATTACAGACAGTAATGCTGTTTATGATAATGCTATTTGTTACACCATCATTGAATAAATGCTTTTTCTTTCTTTCAACCCTGGCCTCTGATATGTTTAAATGGAACTTATATTCACTGTTATATTATTATTCATGCGGGGGTTTGTTAAAGATGCATCCAGTATTTGAATCAAATACAAAAAGCGGTGACTATCACGACATCAATTCTCACAGTACTATCGTAATATATATTTAATAATATCTTATATATCCGTAATATTATACATTTATTCTATAAGAAAAGTGAAATACACAATTTAGGTTTAAAAACATTTATTTTTTTCAACAAAGAACACATAAAGTTCACTTAAGGTGAGAATTTTACATTATTTTAAATTTTGTTTCAAATTTTAAAAGTTTTACAAGCGTCGAACATATTACATTACAGAAAAGAAAGTCACATTAAAAATGAAAAAGAAGATAACAAAAAATAAAAAATAAATCAATTTAAAACACAGACAAAAAAGAACAAATATGTAACATCAAATTATGCTATGATAGGTATAAGAACTAATGTTAGGGTGAGGCTCCACTGAACTTCTCGCGCACATATTCCACTAGATTTTTTTAAAATTTATATATACTTTCACTGTTTACCACCGGATGTGGTAATTCATTGTAGATTCGTACACCTTCAAATAATGTTTTGGTCCCATAGTTAGTTCTGGGTGCTATATTAATTTCTAATTTGTTCTTGCTCCTTGTTCGTGTATATGTTTTTTGATGAAATTGTATTAGTGAGTGGATTTATTTTTTCAATTTTCATACAAGAAATAAAAACAAACTTGTAATCCCATATTTTAGAGTGAAGAAGGTTCAGAAATTATTTGTTGGGTTGAGCATACGCATTTTTAATAAAATACCTCAACGAGTTTTAGATTTACCTCCACATATTTTAAAGAAATATGTCAAAAACTTCCTTTTACAAAAGGCATATTATAATGTTGAAAATTATTAAAGCGATAGAAATGTTTGGACTTGATTCCAGTAGCTCACAGAAGCAATATATTACACATACAAAATTATCTTTTCTTCTCCGCGGATTGTCTCGGATGATGTTGGACATTCTTAAAAACTGTATTTGATCACAATTATTGCAAACGTGGTTTCAATAAATCTTAAAAAAAATCTTTTGTTTTCTGTTACTTACATCTCCTAACTAGGCCTACCATAAATATATATCTAGATAGGTCTTTTAACAAGAAGATTTTAATTATTTAGATTGAAACCTTCTTGTTAACCTTAACCTCCTTGTTAATAGATAGATACAAACCATTAAATATATATATATATATATATATATATATATATATATTTAATGGTTTGTATATATATATATATATATATATTATAGATAGAATTCCTATGTCACACAGCAGTTTTTTCGCTTTTGAATATGGTGTTATAATTTGTCGTAAATAACAAATTAAACAATATAAATAAAAATGTATCAACTTTCCCGACTTTTGTGCGTATTTGAATTAGTTAGCAACACTGAAATGAAGATGGCGACGCTCATCAGTTCATAGATAAGTCGGTTTAGCAGTTAGCTGGTGGTGGCAAGGTAAGTGATGATTTACTTTACAAAACAGAAATTTAGGGTTTGGAATTAAAAAAAAATCCCTGTTGGTCTGGATCTTATTGGGTGAAATCCATTATTAGGTATTGTTTAGCTTATATACTTGAAATCAAATACGTCTATAAAATCGCATCCATGGCAATTAAAAAGACGAAGAATAACAAAATCGGGGGTACAGCTTAGTGTTCTAGCTGTATATCCATCACCTTCATCAGAAATTCAATTCAATTACATCACTGAATCTCTGATTCTCGATAAACGAATTTGGAGAAGGACTGTAAAACATCGAGCGCGGCGACGGAGGAAGCCCCTAAATTTCGAAGGTACTTCTTGTGCGTATCGAGATTCCCAGTAATTATTTGGTTGTTTTATTTAAAAATTTAACCTGGAAGACTTAACTAAATAATAAGTTATTACTCATTACGAGACGTATTCACGTACAACCATCGGCAGTGTCTATAATACACAATCACATCCCATTTTTTTCATATTGTGCAGAAGCACTGTGATTCACATCTTTTTTATTGTTTACTGTCATACATACATTTGTATCCTCTTAAGTATGATAGAAAGTATATTTTTTAAGGTTTATAGAAAGCCTTTGTTTAAGCGCCTACTGAATTTGTGAAGCAACAACATGCAACTGTACAGTTCCTCTTAAATTTCAACAGGAGTGGAGGAATCCTTGTGTTGTGTGAATGTGAAATCGAAAAACCTTCTTTGAGAAACTTTCTTCAAGAAACCTTACATAGGCGAAAAAGAAGCGTCAAAAATGGCGAAAATTACAATATATAACACCTTAGACCGGTGATGTTTACATTAAAAGTACTTTAAAACAATTATCTTTTTTCTTTCGTTCAATTAACTACTACGAACGTTTAATAAATACGCAATTTATTACACTTGTATAATTAATAATGTTTTTGCCAATCGAATTTAAATGTAGGTAATAAAGCTTATATTCGAAAATTAGGTTTTGTGTAATAGTTGAAATTATTATTCAAGGTAGTTCGCAATATGATCACGACTCGGGTACTTGTGTTCAGGTGAGTTGTATTTTTAATCATTTAATATCAAAAATTCTTTATTTAAATAGTTTTTGCATTTCGGAATAAATAAAAGAGGCAGCTTAACGTCCCACTGCTGGGCACAAGCCTCCTCATTCATAGGAGAGAAGGTTTGTAGATCATAGACCCACCATGCTGTTTCACTGCGGGTTGACAAGTGCACTTGCTATTCCTTTACTCGCATGGTATAATAGGATAACGGCACACCATACCGTGGTAGAATGCCCAGCGTGGGGCCCTCAGCGGCATCTTCTGGAGTCACTGATTGGAGTTGACCTCTCGTTGGCCTGCATTGTAAGTGCGATGGTCGCCAGCGAAGTAGGGTGGAGAGCCGTAGCCTCCTTTTGCGAGACTGTCATCTCGCTACAGGAGGCTCGTGGAAGGGAGCGGGAGGTGGCTCCTGGCGCCCCTGACTTGAACCTCGATTCGGCTTCATCCGGGACACCATATTGGATTGCGCAAGCGAACCGCTGGTGTCCCACTTTAGGATGACGAGGGCTCGCTGGGTTTTTGGAAGTATTCTGTTAGACAGTCAGTCCCACACTCCCGACTAGTCGGAGTGCTTGTTTTCCACATTCCGATTGGGCGGTGTGCATAAAAGCATTTCCCAAAATTGGTACAATAGGACAACAATCCGAGAAAACCAGAGAGATATCAGGAACAAGACCGTCGGCTTAACTTGCTCTACGACTCGAACCCAGAACCTCAAGTCTGTTGGCAAATAAGTTAACCAGTAGAGGCATTCGCATTTCTGAATATTCTAATACAATAATTATCTTCTACCATTACCAAAACCGCTTCCCCCCCTCTCTACTCAGTGTTTAGTGTGCGATAGACATACGAGTATACCATGACATTGAGCAAATAACTTAAAGCTTAATAAATAAAAGATTTTATTGACTTCATCTTACACTATCATGTTAATATACAAACAATTTAAATAATTACTTTTAGTTGGATTTTCGTCTTTCAGTATGTTTGTTCCCGCGTATCTCTGAACCGGTTCGATCGATTTTGAAAAGATTTTGTATGGGTATTTTCATGTAAACCAAAAGCATCTGGAGTATTCGAGGAAATCGTGGGGAATAGATATATTCGCGACTTTTCCCTTTCGTCTAGAAAATAGTATATTTTCATTAACTTAGAGTCTATATGTATATAAATAGTTAGTAAATCGTGTAACAAATGTTATTGTCGACTATAGTATGTATATATTTGTTTGTATCGTTTTTCTCGGAATAAAGTTGTTTGTGCACTTAATGTAAACCCTGTGATTGGAGAATAGTAGAAAGCCAATCATAAGATGTACTTTCTTACGAATAAAGAGCCAACTAGCGTCGTTTGCTTGTCACAATAGTATCCGCGTGTCAGTCGTAAACACGACATATGAGAAAGCCAATTTACCGTAAACTTTCCTGCTGAGCAACAGTTCGATAGTATTCATATAACCTTATCTGGTGACAAGTAGACGGCGGGGCGTTGGGTGAAGAGTCTGGTGGCATTTTTCATTGATCCTGAATTGGTATCTTAGCGAGTATGAGCTGTCGAAGGGGCTCACAAGATAATTGGATCTAAAGATAGATTTTCGTATACTTCAATGCTGAAGGTCATGCCTGTTCTGATATTCCTTAGTGGCTGCAGGGACTAGTTGCTTCCATCTATCTCTATCCTCGGCTTCTCTGAGGGCTGATAGAAGCCTGAGCTTCGTTACGCTGCTATCAGACCAACGGCTAGACGAAACACTCCTTAATCTTTTACCTTTGACCCTACCACAACCAGTTTCTCCAGGTTACCCAGCTGTCTTTGGGCAACATGACCAAAATATTGGAGCACTTGGTGATAGCAGGTGGTGCATAGATCGTTACGCTTTTGCGTCAAAACTACTGAACTGATTGAAATGAAATTTGGTAAACAGATAGACGTAGACAACGTAGACACTCACTAAGAACTAGTTCCCCATATTCCCACGGGATCTGTATTTATAAGCGTTAAATATTCGCCAGTTTGACTTGAAAATCAGCATATATTATCCTCTCGCGATGTAGTCTCTTACTAAGAACGTGTTTTCCCCCAAATTCCCCACGGGATGTAAACTTACAGAGATATTTCCTTTACCGTCCACCCTTTGATTTGACATTCATACATGATCCTTTCGTGACGTAAACTTACAACAATAACGGGATAACGGAATTACGCGGGTAACACCGCGGGGAACAGCTAGTTAAATATGTCTATTGTTTTTTAGTGCAGTGATTGCAATTGTTAGCTGCGATTATGATTTCCCCCCGGATTTTAAGTTTGGAGCAGCATCATCAGCTTATCAAGTGGAGGGAGCGTGGAATTCTAGCGGTAAGTTTTTTTATTATGCGTGAGACTGACACATGCCGTGGCGAAGCGTCGCCACGTCACATCCCTTCTAATTGTACGACGCTGCCTTTCTCGCCATATTTACCCACAAAAATATCAGCTTATCAAGTTGAAGGAGCGTGTGATTCAGGTGGTGAGGTTTTTTGACGTATGTGGCGAAACGTCACCACATCGCCTCTCGTCCTACTCTCTACGAAGCCTTCTTTCTTGCCGCATGAACCTATAGGTATAAAGTTATTAGTGCACTACCAAATTGTTATATAAATCATTTTTAATTTTTTTTATTTTTATTTATTAGGAAGCCAACGTTATATACCTGCTTATACTTATGCTAAATTTTATTAAATATAAAGTTATACATTGAAGTCTCTCTATGAGGGTTCTAGTGCTCGTGTCAGAATAAACGGAGCGTACATGGAGTGGTTTCCTGCCGGAAGAGGTGTTCGACAGGGATGTGTTGCGTCACCATGGCTGTTCAACCTATTCATGGATAACTGTTTGACAGATTTAAAANAAAAAAAAAACGAAAACTTTTCTGCTGAACAACAGTCCGATAGCATTCATATATCCTTGTCTGGTGACAAGTAGACAGCGGGGCGTTGAGTGAAGAGTCTGGTGGCATTTTTAATTGATCCTGAATTGGCATCTTCGCGAGTGTGGGCTGTCGAAGGGGCTCACGTGTGGGCTCACAAGATAATTGGATCCAACGATAGATTTTCGTATACTTCATTGCTGAAGGTCGTGCCTGCACTAATATTCCTTAGTGCCTGCAGGGACTAGTTGCTTCCATCTCTCTCTATCCTCGGCTTCTTTGAGGGCTGATTGAAGCCTGAGTTTCGTTATGCTGCTATCAGACCAACGGCTAGACGAAACACCCCTTAAGCTTTTACCTTCGACCCTACCACAACCAGTTTCTCCAGGTTACCTAGCTGTCTTTGGGCAACATGACCAAAATATTGGAGCACTTGGTGATAGCAGGTGGTGCATAGGTCGCTACGCTTTTGCGCCAAAACTATTGAACTGATTGAAATGAAATTTGGTAAACAGATAGACGTAGACAACGTAGACTCTCACTAAGAACTAGTTCCCCATATTCCCACGGGATCTGTATTTATAAGCGTTAAATATTCGCCAGTTTGACTTGAAAATCAGCATATATTATCCTCTCGCGATGTAGTCTCTTACTAAGAACGTGTTTTCCCCCAAGTTCCCCACGGGATGTAAACTTACAGAGATATTTCCTTTACCGTTCACCCTTTGATTTGACATTCATACATGTTCCTTTCGTGACGTAAACTTACAAAAATAACGGGATAACGGAATTACGCGGGTAACACCGCGAGGAACTGCTAGTTAAATATGTCTATTATTTTTTAGTGCAATGATTGCAGTTGTTAGCTGCGATTATGATTTCCCCCCGGATTTTAAGTTTGGAGCAGCATCATCTGCTTATCAAGTGGAGGGAGCGTGGAATTCTAGCGGTAAGTTTTTTTATTAAGCGTGAGACTGACACATGCCGTGGCGAAGCGTCGCCACGTCACATTCCTTCCAATTGTACGACGCTGCCTTTCTCGCCATATTTACCCACAAAAATAAAGTTGAAGGAGCGTGTAATTCTGGTGGTGAGATTTTTTAACGTACGTGGCGAAACGTCGCCACGTCGCCTCTTTTCCTACTTTCTACGAAGCCATATTTCTTGCCGCATGAACCTATAGGTATAAAGTTATTGGTTCACTACCGAATTGTTATATAAATCATTTTTAATTTATTTTTATTTTTATTTATTAGGAAGCCAACGTTATATATCATGCTTATACTTATGCTAAATTTTATTAAATATAAAGTTATTCATTGAAGTCTCTCTATGAGGGTTCTAGTGCTTGTGTCAGAATAAACGGAGCGTACACGGAGTGGTTTCCTGTCGAAAGAGGTGTTCGACAGGGATGTGTTGCGTCACCATGGCTGTTAAACCTATTCATGGATAACTGTTTGACAGATTTAAAAGAAAGTATGTATGGGTAAAGAATGAATTACTCGTCAAATACTTGCGTCATCCGCTAATGAGCTACAGGAGATGGGAAATATTATGAATAAAGCTTTGAAAGAGAAAGGAATGAAACTGAATGTAAACAAATTGACTATTGAACGGGTACATATCACGATGGCGAATGAATGTAAACAAAACGAAAGTTATGCTTTTTGAAAGAGATGAATCTATGATGACTGATATATTTTAATAGCTGGGGAACAAGTGGAAGAGGTGAAAGAATTTGTATACTTGGGATCTAAATTACAAAAGATGGAACATGTGAAAGTGATATTGAAAGGAGAGTCAATGCAGAGAACATGGTAAATGGTGCTCTGCACGCCTTTATGAATAGCCAGATGGTGTCTCAAAGTCCTAGACTGGCAATGCATGCTGGAGTGTTGGTGCCAACGCTTATGTATGGTAGTGAAAGTTGGGTATGGCGTAGGAATCAAACAAAGTAAGAAATAGTGTGTTAAGAGAACGATATGGTATAAAAGAAGATGTAGTGACTAAAATTGAGAAAGGTATATTTAGATGGTTTGGGCACGTAGAGAGAATGAATGAAAGGAGACTGACGAAAAGGATTTGAGGCAAGAGTGAATTGGAAAGTTCAGTTCATTTTAAGCAAGGGCCAGGTCAAGAGTACTCTAAACCGACGAACTTGCATGAAAGGTTTAATGAGAATGAAAGAAGCGAAGGAAATATGCAATATCGTGGCAAGTGGAAGGACGTGGTCTCTGCCTACCCCTATGGGAATGAGGCTTGATGCTATGTATGTATGTATCTTGCATTAAATTTTGGTTGTCAATGTCCCTATTAACAATTTTATGCAAAAAATAAAGATCAATTAATTTTCTACGATTTATTAATGACACACACTTATAGGATTGCAGTAGGTCATTGTAATTTTTGTGTGTCTTTAATATTTTGTCCTTATAGGCTAAATGTCGGAATAACTTTTTTGCAACCTTTCTATTCTGTCATTATAAATATGATAGTGAGGATTCCAAATTACTGAGCAGTATTCTAGCTTGCTTCTTAAAATGGAGTTATATGAAGCTATTTTTCTCGAAGATGGCTTAAATTCTTTGGTGTTTCTATAAATAAAATTTAACAATTTAAAAGACTTTTTAAGTAAGCTATCTATGTGCGGTATAAAACTTAATTTCTCATCTATTATAACTCCAAGATCGTTTATTTGGTCAACGGATTTTAAGAGGTTTCTATTTACTGTATTTAATAATAATATATACTGTATTTAATAATAATATCCCAATAACTAAGGAAGTTAGAAATAACATAAACTTTAGAGAAAAACTTACCTTGCATTTAATAAATTTGATTATCCAACATTATACATTATACATACATAATTTTTGTGGTAATTTTATTATAGGATAAATGAAAAACAGCACTCATAACAAGTTTTATCTTAAAAAAAAATGTAACGCAACATTAAATATTTTGTGAGGTAAGTAATGTATAATGTATTCTAGAACAGTTTCATATATGCATTATTTATTATTGTACTAATAATATGTTTTTTCTGTATCATGTTTGAATAGCTATAACATTGATAAAAAGCTGGGCTTAATAATGACCTAGCCTAGCTACGAATTAAAGCTTAAAAATGACCCAGGTCAGCTAGGAATCTAAGTTGAATTATGAACTAGGCTAGCTACGAATGTAAGCTTAATAAAGACCTATCCTAGCAAAGAAATTAAGCTTAACAATGACCTAGGTCAGCTAGGAATCTAGGTTTAATTATGAACTAGGCTAGCTACGAATGTAAGCTTAAGAATGACCTAGCCTAGCTAGGAATTTTAGTTTAACGATGACCTGGGTTGGCTAGGAATCTAGGTTTAATTATGAACTAGGCTAGTTACGAATGTAGACTTCATAATGATCTAGCCTAGCTAGGAATTTTAGCTTAATAAAGACCTAGGCTAATTAGGTATCTAGGTTTAATTATAAACTAGCCTGAAGCTAGTAATATAGGCTTAATAATAACCTAGGCTAGCTTCACTCTATGTTTAATTATAAACTAGGCTAGCTACGAATGTAGGCTTAATAATGACCTAGACTAGGTAGGAATTTTAGCTTAATAATGACCCAGGCTAGCTAGGAATCTAGGTTTAAATATGTACTAGGCTATCTCAGATTGTAGGCTTTATAATGAACTAGGCTAACTAGAAATTTAAGCTTAACAATGACCTAGGTCAGCAAGGAATCTAAGTTGAATTATGAACTAGGAGAACTACGAATGTAGGCTTAAAAATAATCTAGGTCTTTTAATGTGATATACATAGGAGCTGTCGATATACAGGTTTATTGGTAATGCTACGTATTCCCGTTGGCAGGTGATAAGAGGGACTTTTTGCGACACTTTTACACCCCATAGGCATTATGCAAAAGTGAAGATACGACGACAGCAATATGACTTCAAAGCTTTATTAATGTTTATTTATCCTTATCAACTATCGGTCCAGATACGAGACGATAAACGAAATCATTTCAATATTTTTTTGACATTACTTTCCAACAAAATGTTTTAAAAATAACATAAAAAGTTCTTGAATTTGGTTGTAGATTATTTATATAATTATATTTTCGCTCTTCAACAATGCAAAAAAGTCGGGACTTATTTTTAAAAGAAACTGAAAAAAAATTCCAATTCAAACTAAACCTAAGGTCGTTTGTAATTTACATAAAATTTGTTAAAAACAATTCCCAAATGTTAATAAAATAAAAAATCCAAACCTATAATGTTAAAATGTATCGCAAAATGTGTTGGTAAGCGTATAACTCAACAACACCTGGGTCAATTTTAACAATTCTTCTTTTTAAATGTTCGTTGAAGTCCAAGGATGGTTTTTACGGCGATTAAAATGTGTAGTCAATTTGACCTTTATTGCTATTCAATAAAGTATATAATAAATTACAAGTACTTACTGTTGTCTAAGCAATGTAGGTGTGTTCCTAAAGTCAAAGAGTCAATTTGCACTTTTTTACCGCTGAACAAAGTTCAATATCAAATGAATAGTCACAAAATGTAACAGCTATAGACATTTAGTACTGCTGTAATTTCATTTCGAAAATCATTCGTAAAACTGAAATCTGCCACATTCCAAATCTTTTTGATAGAACGAAGTATGTCGGGTCTGCTATTTAAAAATAAAATATACAGTAGACGTTTTGATACGTAAATAAATAATGAGAATGTTTTCTAAATATTATAATAATTTTTAGATGAGTTTATTCATATCGGTTACGTTTTGACAATGGTACATATAATTGGAACATTGTTTTAGATCTAAATTTACAAAAGATGGAACATATGAAAGTGATATTGAAAGGAGAGTGAATGCAGGGAATATGGTAAATGGTGCTCTGCATGCTTTTATGAATAGCCAGATGGTGTCTCAAAGGGCTAGACTGGCAGTGCATGCTGGAGTGTTGGTGCCAACACTTATGTATGGTAGTGAAAGTTGGGTATGGCAGAAGAATCACAAAAGTAAAATAAATGCGGTAGAGATGAGAGCGTTGAGAAGCATGAGTGGATTAAAACTGAGTGACAGAGTAAGAAATAGTGTGATAAGAGAACGTTCTGGTATAAAAGAAGACGTAGTGACTAAAATCGACATGTAGAGAGAATGAGTGAAAGGAGACTGACAAAAAGGATGTATGAGTCAAGAGTGAATGCGAAAGTTGGAAGAGTAAGACCATGGCGAACGTTCCTGGACCGAATCCAGGATATTTTAATTAAGGGCCAGGTCAAGAGTACTCTAAACCGAGGAATTTGTATGAAAGTTTTAATGAGAATGGAAGAAGCTAAGATCGTGGCAAGTGGGAAGACGTGGTCTCTGCTTACCCCTATGGGAATGAGGCGTGATGCTGTGTATGTATGTATGTATGTTTTAGAGATCTGGGACGTTTGATAATGTCCGATATAATGAAAACTTTAATATACATCAGACAATCATTAGTATGTCAAAATTGGCTAGGTTTCATCTATAGCTCGAAGATAATGTCTCCTCTAACATTTTATCTTTTTAGATAAATCTCCTAATATCTGGGACACTTTGACACATAATGCTCCTGAAGCTATCATAGATAGATCCAATGGAGATGTTGCTTGCAATAGCTATATTTCATGGAAGGAAGATGTTAATATCGCTTCGGAACTAGGTTTACATTTTTACAGGTAAGTTCACTCTGCATGATAGGGATTGGAAACCAGCGTCCCATAAGCCACTACGCTACACATAGATAAGTTAGAATAACGATAAATATAGTTAGAAACGTAAAAAAATAGTTTTATATAAAAGATATTGTGTTTATTAGAAGAAAAGTATGCACCAATATCTTCTTAACATTTGTGACCTGTGCGAATATGGTCTAGGCATTTGTAGCCTGCACCAATATGCTCATAACTTTTGTAGTCCGCACCAATGTGCTCATAATATTTGTGGCCCGCACCAATATACTGACAACAGTTTTAGCCCGCAGCATTTGTATCCCGTTCCAATATGTTCATAACATTTGTGATCTGTGCGAATAAGCTTTAGGCATTTATAGCCCGCACTAATATATTAATAACATCGGAGGCCCGCATTAATAAAAAAAGGTAAGTAGCAGCCCATTAACGTCCCATTGCTGGGCACAGGCCTCGTCACTCAATGAGAGAAGGTTTTTAGAGCATAGACCCACCACGCTGCTCCACTGCGGATTGGCAGGCATAGTACACAAGTGCACTCTCTATTCCTTCACTCTCATAGTCCGAGTCACAACCGGAAAGAGATCGGGCGCAGGACCGACGGCTTAACGTGCTCTCCGAGGCGCGGGGTGGATCACACCGCCAACTGTCCAACTTCGGGCAAATATTGAGAAAATCTTGATAGAAAACTCAATATCCATTTTTGGATTGGCCCGACCCGGGACTCGAACCCAGGACCTCCTGTCTGTAGTCGAACATGCTAACCACTAGACCAATGAGGCAGTTATATCCGTGTAATATTATCATAACTTTTATAGTCCGCACCAATATGCTCATAACATTTATAGCCCGTACTAATATCCTCGTAACATTTGTAGCCCGCACCAATATGTTCATAACATTTGTAGCCCATAACAATATAGTCCGGTCAATTTAGACATCCCAGGTTACACTGGCGTATAAAATGAAGGATTGGGTTACATTTTATTCGATATATTTATAATATTTTATATGTGTTAGTTGTAGATTGAAAGATATTTTTATTTTTACTTGTTGTTGTGTAGAGCTTCAGCGTTCTATATATGTGAAACTTTTTATATCTCAAAATCAGTGGCTCTTTAGAAAAACTATATAGAAATATTTTATAGATAATTATCATATTTATAATTTTTGTCTGAGCTAATTTTATGATGAAACTAACCGTTCTTGCTGAAAATTGTGAAAAAAGGCCAAATTTTTCTAGGTTACGGATAGAAGGGACTTTTACATTTTATTTATAATAATGTTTTGAACCTAGCAATTTTTGTAACTTTACCCCTATTATTTTGTCAAATTTGACCGGAATAATATCTTCATAACATTTTTAGCCTGCACCAATATGCTCTTAACCATTATAGTCCGCACCAATATGCTCATAGCATTTGTAGCCCGCACCAATATGCTTTTAACATTTGTGTCCCGCAACAATATCCTCATGACATTTCTGGCTAGCACCAATATGCTCATGACAGTTATGGCCCTTTCCGGCCCTTGCTATATGACATTGAACTGCATATAAATATGACCGAAATTCGGTACTCGTAATTTTAATAGTAACTCGTTGATCTATGATAAAATTTCCTTCAGATTTTCCATAGCATGGTCGAGGCTATTGCCAAATGGTTTCTCAAACTATATTAGTGAAGATGGCAAGAAATATTACAGCGATCTCATTGATGCTCTCTTGGAGAAGGGAATTGAACCGGTGGTCACTTTATACCATTTCGACTTGCCGCAATGTCTACAGGATCTTGGTGAGTCATTTTTTGGAAATCAAAACTGTGTCGGGTATGGATGTCCAATTCTGGTCATAGATGTTATTAATGATGTCTACATGGCCCAATCTTGCGCAACGTGGCACTAACGGCTAGGGGTACAAAGGGGGTGTATGGAGAAGCGTGTGTTAGAAGAAGGGGGGTGTAAGGGAAAGGTTCGTTTCAGTCTCCTTTCCTAACTGTCAGCTTTACCAGTGCGTGATATACCCCGCTAATACTGACGAGGCTTTGACTACCGACAAACCCATTTGCATAGCATGGTGATTAATGGCTTATCCACTATGATGATTACTACGGGGCAGTAAAGGCACCTAGGCTCAGCAGCCCCGCTATTCCTAGCAGCAATGATGTGCTGCTTAGCAAGTTGTGATCCAGCATGATACTTTTTAGAAACCATAAGAGGTAAATTTCCAATTAAAAGATGAGCACGCTTCAATTTTAGGGTGTATCATCACAGTCATGTATGATCACAGTCGCCCGCTAATTTTTTTATAAATTGCAGGAGGCTGGACAAATCCTTTAATAGTAGACTGGTTTGGAAACTATGCAAGAGTTGCATACAATTTATACGGAGACAGAGTTAAGACTTGGATAACTATAAATGAACCTGTGACCTTTTGCGAATTCACTTATGGTCTTGGATGGCATGCACCAGCAATTCATAGTATCGGGATAGGAAACTATATATGTACTAAGAATAGCATCCATGCTCATGCTAGAGCATGGAGAATTTACGATGAAGAATTTCGAAGCAAATATCATGGTATGTTAATATTTTCCCAAAGGAAAGGTTGATATCACGAAATACTGTTGTCTTACTGTTGAATGAAGGGTTTGTTTTCAGTCAGAAGACAATACAGACAGAAGTGCCTCGTTCTCTCCCGCTTAGATTCCTGAGAGATGTGCCTAACTCACTTTTTCTCCCATTAACCTACTCTTCTGGACACATCTATTGGCCCACCATAGAGTTTAGGTTTCGATGGCCCCTACCGAAATATTATTGCTAGATTGAACAAAAACTATTGATGTAGTTTTAAACCTGGTACTTTTTACCATCTTTTTCGATCGTAATGTTTTAAATACCACACGACATGGAGCTACGCCTAACAAGTCGGGTATGCGCCTTGATGAAGGCACTTGATTATTGAATAAAAAACATGTTCAATTTAATAAAGGTTTAATTTAATAACGCGTGTTGCCTCCATAGGCTTCTACCACAGCTTTCGTACGATTAGGCATAGAGTTTATCAACCGCTCTATGAAATTTTGGGGGAAACTCCTGCATCGTCTCGGCAACTGGCTGACGAGCCCTAACAAGTCTTTTTCGGTCGTCCCACATGTGCTCAACGGGGTTCATGTCTGGGCTTCTGGCTGGCCAGTCCATAACTGTGATGTTCACACCCCGAAGATATTCCCTGACGATGCCGGCCGTATGGGCTCTTGCATTACCACGCATAAAAAGGAAATTTGGGCCCACATAGTCCGCATATGGCATCACGTGAAGTTCTAAGCACTCACGAATGTGCCTTTGCGCATTTAATGTTGGCAGCCGTGGTCCCGTAACCGCCCCAGACAGTCCATGAGCCACCGCCATAAGCAACCCTCTCTTCAAAGCAGCATTGTGCAAAACGCTCCCCCTTACGTCGGTAGACCTTCTTCCTTCCATCATTGCCATGTAACACAATTTTAGACTCATCAGAAAAGAGTACACGGCTCCAATGCTGCTGAGTCCAATTTAAATGAGTGCGCGCGAAATGAAGGCGCGCTGTTCGATGGGCTCGCGTTAGTTTGGGGCCATTAGCTGGCTTGTGTGGTACCATATCGCGTTCTTTTAACCTTCTCCGAACTGTTCGAGCGCTCACAGATACTCCGTGGAAGTCGCGAAGTTGGTTTTGTATCTCAATGGAGGTAAGGTGACGATTTCTCAAGCTGGTCGTCACGATGAATCGATCCTGCCTTTCAGTTGTGACCCGAGATCGTGGCCTTCCTTGGCGACGAACAAAGCCGCCAGTCTCTAGGTACCGCGAATAAACATTTCGGACCGCAGATCGACTTAAATTAAGTTGAACACTCACATTTCGTTGGCTGTGTCCCGCCTGGATAAGTGCCACAGCTTGGGCGGCGACTTCAGGCGAAGTATCCATTGATTATTGATAGAACCTTACCTTAATGGTAAGAATAAGTAATGTTTGTTGCAAAACCAATGAGAAAAATCACACTTTCAAGAATTAAATCCGAGTAAACCAATAAAATCAAGTTTTTTTTAGTATTCGATTGTTTGTTAACAACGAACAGGCTCCAAATTGTCTTTTGTTTCTTTAAATTCTGTGTTCGAAATTCAAAAAAAGACTATTGAATGAAATTATGAATGTGCCAGGTTCAAAACTGCATAAAAACTTTTTGCTCGACCTAATATAAAATTTTAGCTAGGACCAAACGAAGCTGAAAATGCAAGGTGGGCCAATAGATGTGTCCAGAAGTATAAAACGTCAAAAGAAAACTCAATTCGAAGAGATCGTACTTAAGAAGTGGTTTACACACTACGGGATAAAAATAGGCCATCCTCACCCGCGACTATTAAGATAAAACTTTGAGTGCGAGAATGCACTATTTTTCGCCCTAGGTGCGAAACATCAATAATATTACTATATTTACTCATGCATCATGACATTTCCAAGACCGATTGGCTTGCAATTTGGCATAACTAATTCTGTAGCAACGTAGACTCTTATTAAGAACGGGTTCCCTAATATTCCCAAGGGATTGGAATGTATAAACGAAAAACGATCAGATACTTTTGAGGTTTTCCAAACTATTAGACCGATTGACTTGAAATTCGTTATATTTATTCCTGTCGCGACGTAGACTCTTACTAAGAACAGTGATCTGAATTCTTTGGTATTTTTGTATGTATTGTCACAATTATTTTGTACAGGTAAAGTATCACTCGCCACACAAATGATTTGGTATGAGGCAGCTGATGAAAGCGAAGAAGATGCAGCTGATAGAGCACGACAACTTTTTGTATGTATTTTTAACACTAAAATAAATACTTGTCTGTTTAATCGCGATAAACTAAAAATCTACTAAACGGATTTTCAAGTAATTTCCACCAAATCGATAAAGTGATTCCAGAGGAAGGCTTATATAAAAAACTAATTGCTTTTTTCTAAGTCCTTTGAAATATAAGGATAATTGTTGTTAGTGGCGTTAAAAATCAAGCCCCCTGCGAACTTCAATCGGATATCCTGCTTAATCCCTTAGTGATATAACAAAATAAACAAGAAAAATTGCGATGGTATATTTCTATCACTTAAATATAGCTCACTTTATCCGTTTTATTCAAAAAATAGTGACATACAATGCTTTTGGAGAATAAGAGAGCAACGGAGCGGAGAAGCATAAAACACAGGGGCGTAAGGTTCTCCGCCGACATCGATATTAATTGGATCCATTATTTAATTTCTTATTCTATGGGCGTTCGTGGGTAATGTTGGTGCAACCAAACACTTTATTAATTAACTCGAATTATAATGTTCAATCACTTAATGTTCCCGATATCAATTTACACAAACTCATTAACAATAATAGCTAGGAACGCGACAGTTTCAATAGTCGACCACTTCGGCCGACCGCCACTCGAGAACTGCTGAGAGACGGGCCGGACTGCCACTTATTGACTCTGCCCCCACGCCGAAACAAAGATGGCGCCAGCGTTCCACAGACTCTTGCACTCCGACATATATAAAAATGTCACATCTATTACATGTCGCATTACTGCCAGCCGTAAAGCAAAGGTAAAGTGAATGGCGCTAGGGTGAATAGCCAAGACCAATATGTCCGCGCACATGGTTCGCAGCAGCTGTCCGTGCATATAATATATATTCTCTAAGTCGTGCAATTTTAATAAATGTTTAACTTTTAGACAGGACTGTTCACACATCCCATATTTTCAAAGGAAGGTGGATGGCCACCTATTATAGAAAGTATAATTGCTGAAAAAAGCAGGAAAGAAGGCTATAGCATGTCCAGGTTACCAGCTTTCACTCCAGAAGAGAAAGAATATATCAAAGGTACGTATGAAAGTCAATTAGAGATTACATAGCATCACACCTTAAACCCATGGGGGTAGGCAGAGACCACGTCCTTCCACTTGCATATCTCCTTCGCTTCTTTCATTCTCATTAAATCTTTCATACAAGTTCGGCGGTTTAGAGTACTCTTGACCTGGCCCTTATTTAAAATGTAAGAACTTTCACTTTGGTCTTCATAAAGGCGTGCAGAGCACCATTTACCATATTCCCTGCGTTCAACCTCGTTTCAATATCACCTTCTTTTGATCTTTTGTAAATGTAAATCACAAGTATACAAATTCTTTTACATATTCCAGTTGTTTCCCATCTATCAAGATATTGCAATACATATACATATATACATATAATGTCCGTCAAATTTTAGTGGAATCCCTTATTTTATCCGCATTNCCACGTCCTTCCACTTGCATATCTCCTTCGCTTCTTTCATTCTCATTAAATCTTTCATACAAGTTCGGCGGTTTAGAGTACTCTTGACCTGGCCCTTATTTAAAATGTAGGAACTTTCACCTTGGTCTTCATAAAGGCGTGCAGAGCACCATTTACCATATACCTTGCGTTCAATCTCGTTTCAATATCACCTTCTTTTGATCTTTTGTAAATTTAAATCACAAGTATACAAATTCTTTTACATATTCCAGTTGTTCCCCATTTATCAAAATATTGCAATTCATCATCAATTCATCTCTTTCAAAAAGCATAACTTTCGTTTTGTTTACATTCACTTTCATTTCTTTCCTTTTCAAAGCTCCATTCATAATATTTACCATCTCCTGTAGCTCATTAGCAGATGATGCAATTATTACTTAATCATCAGCGTATAATAGACATTTGATGAGTAATTCATTCATTCTAAACCCATATATACTTTCTTTTAAATCTGTTTCAAACATAACTGCTTGTATGTTCCATGAGTAGGTTGAACCGCCATGAGGACGCAACACATCACTTAGTGGTGAGTTGCATGGATTAGAGAATTTGCCATCAGCTGACTGCGGGAATCTCTCGCTGGGAGGCATTGTAGGCCGTAAGAGGTATTGGACGGATGTGGCCTTTTTCTGCGAGATCGTATTCTCGCTAATGGGGGCCTGGGAACGAGAGAGAGAGCATGCAGTAGATGCATCCTCGCAACGCAGAAGAAGGTGGGATAGTCGGCGGCTTATATATGCGCACCTGTTTCCGTGAATCCTCATTGATTTCGTGAATCGAACTCATCCAAAACGCCATGTAGGAATACGAAAGTTGATCCTTTGGTGTCTTACTCGCATATGAAATGAATTCCACTGCGTTT
This sequence comes from Elymnias hypermnestra, assembly GCA_015832385.1. Taxonomy (NCBI): domain Eukaryota; kingdom Metazoa; phylum Arthropoda; class Insecta; order Lepidoptera; family Nymphalidae; genus Elymnias; species Elymnias hypermnestra. The sequence continues at coordinate 276,515 of JACTOM010000066.1, read as the reverse complement.
TAGTGGGTATTGCTTGTTCTGTGCCCAGCAATGGGACGTTATATCTACTTTTTCATTGCTGGGAGGGTAGAGCTTCCCTATCACCTCAATTGAGATGACAGACTGAAACCGCAATATATGAAATACAATTTCCTAAATTTGCTCTACCAGGAATTGAACCAGGGACTTCTGTTTTATATAAGTTACATAGGTTTTCAATTATATTTAAATGTTCTATAATTGGGTTCTAGAACGTTGTGTAATTGTGACGGTAGTTCAATAATCATTATCATGTCTATTAATTACATTCGTTGATGCTCTTTATAAGATAACCTTAAAAATATATCCTGTGCAGTCATTGAGTATAATTATGGCTTAAATTATGATTATTTTAATAAATGTCTGAAAAATAATAAGCGATATATACATAAATTTTCAGGTACATATGACTATTATGGCTTAAACTATTACACCAGTCGTACAGCACGTAAAGCCAAAAGTGGAGAACATATAGGGCTCTGGCCTCTAGATGGTGCACCTGATATTGACGTCGTCATATCAGTACGACCTGATTGGAAGCATGCTGCGTGCGAATGGTTTTATGTATGTATTACCCGAGTTTGTTGTGGTTTCTTCTCAGGACAAATTCTCGTCTCTTTATATTTGACCCTTCTTTGGTATGATCATCATATATCAAAATATATATTCAAAAGTGTTTTAGAGGCTGAATATTGAATTTTTTATTTGATTTATACAACTTCTTTAATAAAAAAAAAACACCAGAACTGATAAATCTCCTTGAATATATCACGTTTACGTCAAAGTGACTTCAAAATGATCACCTAATTTTGTCAGGATTTACATAAAATGTAAGTCAGATATGAGTCATATATCCCTCATTACTTCACAGTTCTTGATGTAATACGTTACGTAATAATTACATAAATGCTATGTAATTATTATAGTATTAGGATCACTTTATTGTCAGTATGATGCCACATTGATTTATCCGATAAAACTTCATATTAAAGTCAGCATTACGTCATATCTACGTAACGCTTTTGTATTTACAAAAGCCTCTAATTTTGTCAAGACTTATTAATGCAAAGGTGTATACGATTCGCTAGGAGATATCCTGGGTTCGATTCCCGATAAGACAAAGGAAATTGCATTTTTTCTACTGAATCTCTGAGTCTGAGTCTACTGAACCACCTACTGCCTCATTGGTCTAGTGGTTAGCATGTTCGACTAAAGACGTGAGGTCCTGGGTTCGAGTCCCGGGTCGGGCCAATTCAAAAAATCAATATTGAGTTTTCTATTAAGATTTTCTCAATATTTACCATGAGTTGGGAAGTTGGCGGTGTGATCTACCCCCGTGCCCCGCAGAGCACGTTAAGCCGTCGGTCCTGCGCCTGATCTCTCTCCGGTCGTGTCGGATTCCCGTCACATCGGATAATGAGAGTGAAGGAATAGAGAGTGCACACTTGTGTACTATGCCTCCCAATCCACAGTGGAGCAGCGCAATAGGTCTATGCTCTTAAAACCCTCGCTCCTCGGAGTGAGGAGGCCTGTGCCCAGTAGAGGGACGTTAATCGGCTGCTACTTACTGAATCACCTATTGCATAATTTCGATATGGTACGATGCTGTGTTAAAACCATAAAAGGTAAATCACCTCTTACCTGGTTATAGCACTTTCTTTTTAAACTTTATCGCTTACAATCAGGTGAAATTACAGACAATCACGAACTTGTAATATAAATGAATCTCAATTCGTCACAGTGATCTATCCAAAATAAGTCATTTTAAGGTCATGAAATGTCATTACTTGTACATGTATTTAATATTGCAGATATGGCCTGAAGGCTTCCGCAGTGATTTGAACTGGGTCAAACAACAGTACGGTAATATTGACATACACATATTGGAGAATGGACTCGCGGAATATGCCGAGGATCTGAATGATCATCAGCGCGTTGATTATTACAAACAGCATTTGGAACAAGTAGGATTTACTTATACATAAAATACCTGGTGACCTTGTAATGAGACGTTTTGATTCTCTTTCAGGGAAATCAAGGGTTGGCATACTCGTGCTTTTCTATGAAGCAAACATTACGACGAACATGCATATCCTGAACATTTCTGGAGTATATTTTGTCTTTTTTCGCTAGAAAATGCCTATACTTACAATCTCGACCTATAGGACTTGGAACTTAACAAAATTTTCTTCATCTGTGAGTGAGAGTTCGGAGGATCAAGTTGCAGATTTCGTCCTGGCGCCAGACAAGTCTGACCGAGGTTATTTCCTTCAGAAGGGAGGACTTCCCCGTGGACCTCGTTTAGAGAGGCTGCAGAAGCTGGTTTTTACCTCTTTCCCTTTAACTTTATCAGGTTCCCTGTCCCTATTTGTTTGACTGGTGGGAGGCTTAGGCCGTGGCTAGTTACCACCCTACCAGCAAAGACGTACCGCCAAACCAAGAGATTCGTGTTCCGGTACGATGCTGTGTAGAAACCGTAAGATCGCCTCTTACGGATTAGCTCGCTTTCATCTTAGACTGTATCGTCACTTACCATCAGGTGAGATCACAGTCAAGCGCTAAACTGTGAGCAATAAAAAAAATACAGTATCAGTATATTGAATTACACTTAATTCACTAAAAATAGTATCTATGTATTGACTATTTGAACGAGTACATAACACGATGGTGTATTTGGGGTTTGTCGATATTTCGACCCAGTTAAATGGATGCAGTGGTCACGACGTAACTGCTGTAGGCGGTTGTGTCAAGCTGTCAGGGACAGAATCTGTCTACTGGCAACTGGGTCGAAATATCGAAAGATTCAAAAACGCCATCGTGTTACGTACCCTTTTCGAATAGTCAATATGTCAAAATTTCAGTTTAAAACAATTAATTTCTATGTACTTAACAAGCATATAACCGAAGTTCATCAAGCCGAGGTTAATGATGTAATAAAACTATTATTTTACATCAGTTGAACAGAGACGACTTAAGTTAAACGTTACATAGCTGAGCGTAATGGCTCAGCCTCATTTAGTACTAAAGAAATACAATGTGAAGTTAATAAATGTAAATTGCTATCGATTTGACATCGATCGATCTAAATATATATCCCATGAAAATGAAGGACTTTAAAAGCTCAGATACAGATTACTTAATTTCTTTAAACTACAATGAGGTGGAATCACTACTATTTACACACACTTCAACACACACTCACACACATTCTATTCTTTTTTCACTAACATAATGAATATAACACGGAAGAGCGTGGTCTTCTAATACTGGTATTTATTATGCTTAGAAGAAGGCCTCAGCTACGAGATGTCGACATTGTAATTTTTTATGAAATAAATAAAATAATTTTTCAATTTTTGTTTTCATATGTGATTGATTAGATAGGAAACCTGTTGACGTTAATAGTGGAGCCTGTTAACAATGCCAGTGTGTTTTTGTTAAGGTCCTGTTAGCAATCAAAGAAGACGGTATCAATGTGTCAAGGTATACAGCATGGACTATGATGGACAACTTCGAGTGGACTGATGGCTACCGGTAACTTTCCTTTATCCTCTATATTTGCCAAACAAATATCATTCAAAGTCATTTCTCCATTAAATATTACACATACATCGTTTACATTTACCTAAAGGAATTTTTATATCTTTAGGTTTAAGAATGTTTTAAATCGAAAGATTAATAACGGTTTTCCCCATATTTCCACGGGATTGGTTATTATGCGGTTAAAACCAGCAAGAGTTATTGTAGATAAGTAAAATATCAAGGCAGACACGTATTATACGTTATGGAGCTCTATTTTAGCGCAGATTTTAATATAACTTCAAGCCATTTGTAAACATTCTTGCAAGTAATGCGTATTGTAAAGTATTATATTATTTGGGAAACAATCATAATAAACTAAATAGATAAAAGACAAACCAATAAAGTTTCCACAAAACAATAACAAACACGAAGCAAAACTAAAATGAACGAAGAACAAAAGGAAAGAAATAAATATTGTTAGAATTGGAAACTAAAACATAAAACTACTTTGTATCAGCTAGAATGGCTCTGATTTGCTTCTTCAATAAAAGTATAATTAATAACTGCAATAAAACGATCTATGCTAGTTACAAACAAATTATAATTATTGCAAGAGCTAAGTTGACGAATATTTCAATGGCAGAAATGATTATTTCAATCCACTTCTTCAGATAAAAATAAAATAAATGAAATAAGCTTTTACTGCTGTTTTATAACTTAAACTATATTCTCTGTATTTGACTGTCCCTAAAAGCTTCTCTTTCTACAAAGGCCTTCTCTATGTTTTTCCATTTCTATATATCCTTTACTGTATAAAGCCCTTTTGGTTCTGACAGTTTCTCTCTTGCTTTACTTTATTTATTTATTTAATAGGAAGCCAACGTGCATACAATTTATCTTAATCTAGGTATACACTCTTATTTAATTTTCTTTTCTAAGTTGTACACTCCACTTACAGGCTAACTCAGCATTTACTTCTTTGCTTTCCCTGGGGTATCATTCAGTTATTATTTTCGTCCATTTTTCCTTCTTTTCTCTCATTATGTTCCATTTAATACAATTTTAATTTTGCAAACCGTTTGTAATCTGAACTTGGTTTTTGCTTTTATACTTTTTAATTGTATTTTGTCTCTTTGCCTTACTCCAAATATACTGGCATACTCTAACTTCTAACGATAATTATATTTAAAGTCTAAGGGCTATGATGAGAGTAACTATTGATTATTTTATCGGTTCACCGATCTACAATCATGGTAGTTATATCACTAACTGACAGACTTAATGAGAACTTGCAAAGAAAGAACAAAACTGCTGCAACGTCTACGATGGCTTTGAGATCGTTAGTTGCAAGAGTGCGGACTCTAGCAGCTCTAAATTTCCTGATAGATTTTGGGTGGCACTAGTATATTCTGCTTGAGTTGCCAGAGCCACCATAGGTGGCACGTGAGCCCTTATTGAGGAGGTTTAAGTGATGATCTCGGGTATGATTTTGAATTATCTCCCCCGTAAAGAAGTGTACTTCGATTTGTTAATGTTTAGTATATCAATTCAATACGTGATTAGCGAGCCAATTTGTAGATAAAATTAGGCACCACATGGATATCTTTCCAGGTCTAAATTCGGTCTGTACGCGGTGGACTTCTCGGACCCTCAGCGACCCCGCAGGCCGAGGGCCTCCGCGCGGTACTACGCCAACGTCATCAGGAGCCACTCCTTGGACATTGACAATAAAATCAATGATGAACTGTACCCTTTTGTGCTTCATTTACCTATATACATAATTTTAATTCATTCCTACTCCACTGGCTTCTGGATCTCTCTCCTTTTCATCGAAACGCAGCTGACTACGCCATTGACCTACAACAATAGAACTGCAATACGCCTGATGAACTGTATCTCTTTAATTTACCTATATGCAATAACTAAACCCTTTTGAATAAATTTTTAATATTGGATAAATTGGAAGAGACCAAGACATATTTTGTATATCTGTTCTTAGTTCCCGTCTGTTAGATAATTAAAAGTTTATCTCATTATCTTTCTCATGTTCCTTCAATCTACTTCAGACAGAGCCATTTTTATATTGATAATTTATTTATTTATTTATAAATAAATTAATAAGTTAAGTAGTGTAGAATATATCTACAAAATTTGTTTGTTTTAGGACTGCATCCGCTTGATGTACAATAAATTTAATATGCTGTTTAAAATGTAAAGTAATTTAATGCTTTTTATCCTGTAGTTATCATGATATCGCTAGCACATGGAAAAAATATTGGAGCATGAAAGAGATATTTGAGGAAAAGCTATCCACAAAACTAAAAACAAAAGCAACTGTCTCTTGTATGCATGTCAAACCTGGCCTCTTTCCAAAGGTACAATCAAAAAAATAACAACGTGTCAAAGATCTTTGGAAAGAGGTCTACTTGGAGTCAAAACCAAAAGACAAAATAAAATGCTCGGAAGTAAGACGTCGCACCAAAGTAGAAGATGTTGTCACACAAGTATTACGGCTAAAATGGATATGGGCTGGCCACCTTCAAAGAAGCCAAGATGAAAGATGGACAAACGCAGTTACAAACTGGTACCCTATATATTTGAAACACAAGCGAGGAAGACCATATAAGCGATGGGATGATAAGTATGTGTGGGAATTCAATAAAGCTTATTCGTCGTCGCTTAAACCGATGGACGTCCACTGCTGGACATAGGTCTCACGTATTGACCTCTACAAGGCCCGATCTTGCGCCGCCTGGCTCCAGCAGCTTCTGGCGACCATCCTTGTATCGGCTGTCCACCTTGTGGGGGGTCTTCCTACACTAAGTCGTCCAGTGCGGGGTCGCCATTCCAGCACCTTCGGGCCCCAACGTCCTTCGGTTCGATTCATAGGACTATGTCAATGACTTTGGTTCTACTCATGATCTCTTCATTTCTAATTCGATCACGTAGAGAAACTCCGAGCATAGCCCTCTCCATCGCACGCTGAGCGACTCTGAGCTTCCGGATGAGGCCCATTGTCAGCGACCACGTCTCAGAACCGTAGGTCATCCACTGGCAACGCGCACTGTTCGAAGACTTAATATTTGGTTTGAAAACAGTTGAGATGGTGGCTTCTCTGAAAAAATAATCACTTTGTGTCCGTGGCGTAGTTTTGGTGGTGTTCGCGCACGATGTTATCGTTGCTCTGTGGGCAGGGCGCGATATAGTCTGTCAGATCTGTTATCTGTGGGTAAGAATCCTTTGGGTTTTTGGAAAAAGGGTTCAACTCGGAAGCGCTTTGAGGACGGCCGCGGTCTAGGGCCGTCGCGAGATTTTTGAGTTTTTGTGCGGAAGGAAGTGCGGGATCCCACGCGTCTTTTGGTTCGGGGGAATAGATGATACCCTCGACGCGTTGGACGCAATAGACTTCCCTCCATTGGAGCCAGGGAACGGAAGAGTAAACCAGCGTCGCCGATCACGGACATCCGCGACGCTTTGGCAGGTTACATACTCTGTACATCCCACAACTACACTTTACAGTACACACATTCACGTGAACAGACACCTGCCGGAGTCGACGCCTTCGAGGAGAGGGGTGCCTGGACTCGAGGTAGGTGAGAGTTCCCTACTAGCCGTTCGGCACCTCTCGAATCTCTCCTTAGACTCATCCCCTCCGCGCCGACGAATTGGCTGACAGCTGGCCCTATAGCTGCAATGGGCCCCAGCCTTTAGGGCGGCATCTTTTGATAGCCAAGCGTCGGCGAGAACAGGTGGGTTTATTTGATCTTTTGGGTAACATATATGACAGTTATTTTAGTGAGTTATCCCTGAAAGATAAATATAAATAAGGGACTCTCAGGGATTAGGCAGCGATTACGATGAAAGTTTCCAGATAGCTTTGGTTTTTTTAAACTTCCAATATTCATCATTATATTTCAACCTACTTAAACAATACATGCGCTCAAAGTCTTGCGTTACATTATATATACGGAAAATGATAGATGCGCCAAAATATCAAAAAAAACACACATTTATAGTAATAAAATAAACTGACATAACGAGAGCGGCAGTTATCAATATGCCTTGGATTCATACACTCGTGTTAAGGCAAGTCTAATATATTTTTATCTATAGTATTTGTAGTAGCGTCTTTCTCTTTCGATATGTTCTTCTTCTCGATCTGTTGGACTAATTTTATTTTATTTTTGGGATACACAAAGTTAAGTCCTGGGATACGGATTGAAGTTAACTTTTGTTACGAAAATATATCTTGCACAAGGTGAAATAGAGGAAAAATTGTGTAGAAACCAATCATTTCTGATCCAGCAGAACCTAGGATTTATGGGCATCTTTGTGTTAACTTCTAGTGGAAATAAAATAAAGATGCCTTGAGTGATTTATTTCCTACATTGTTGGATTGTCAACGCATTCCAAAATAAGGGATTCCAAAATGATGCAGTGTGGTTTTAGTGGTAGACTTCTGGTGATTTAGTGATAGAGCCTTGCTGCTTTAGGGGCAGAGCCTTGCTGCTTTAGTGGCAGAACCTTAGTGCTTCAGTAACAGAACCTTAGTGCTTTAGTGGCAGAGTCTTAGTGCTTTAGTGGCAGATCCTTGCTGCTTTAGTGGCAGAGTATTTTTTTTTTTATTGCTGACAGATTAGCGCTTGACTGTGATCTCACCTGATGGTAAGTGATGATACAGTCTAAGATGGAAGCGCGCTAATCTGTTAAGAGGCGATATACCCCTTACGGTTTCTACACAGCATCGTACCGGAACACAAATCTCTTTGTTTGGCGGTACGTTTTTGCTGGTAGGGTGGTAACTAGCCACGGCCGAAGCCTCCCACCAGTCCAGACTCAGACAAATTAGAAAATACAATTTCCTAAATTCGTCCTACCGGGGATCGAACCCGGGACCTCCGCTAGCAAAGCGAATACTCGCACCACTGCGCCAGCGAGGCCAAAGGTTTTAATACTCTAGTGGCAGACTCTTGCTGCTTTAGTAGCAAAGCCTTGCTGCTTTAGTGGCAGTCTTAATACTCTAGTGGCAGATTCTTGCTGCTTTAGTGGCAGAGTCTTAATGCTTTAGTGGCAGCACCTTGCTGCTTTAATCGTAATTTAAAGCTGATGAAATGGTAGATTTTCGTCGATTTCTTAGTCTAGACTTAGATTGTGCAGGTAAGTTGAATTTAGTGGTAGGGTACAGTTTTTTTTGAAGTATAGCCCATTTGTTTTTGTGATAGAATCTAGCAGATTTAATATTAATACCCGGCAGTTTAATACTCCTCTATATACCAAAAAATTACTAGTGGGTTCTAACATTATAGCCCCTAGCTAGTATTGAGGTTAAAATTCAGCTGTTTTTAATTGTAGAGTCCATCTAGTTTATTGTAGCTCCCAGCTCTTTTATAGTAGCTGGTAGAGCTCAAACGTGACCAGTGACTGACTGCAGCTAACGAAATTATGTTGCAATGTTTCATTTTGGATCACCAGGCTCATCCGTTGGTTCAACAATTATCAATGGATTAATCTTATTAAAGCAATAAGCACAAGTAGCACATTACGTTCATTTGCATTTTTTTTTTGCAAAATCACCGGAAATAACTCAGTTGGTTGAGCATGTTTCGAATTAATGTATAATTTAGAAACTTTGGACTAAAAAATTAATTATGTAAATGTGGTACTTATGTTATTTTTTATTATCATCAACTGTAATCTAATGATAAATTGCCTATGCTACTAATTTAGGTCAAATCATGATAAGTTAAGATAAGCGCTAGAATGGAGTTTCCAGTCTCGTAATAGATTTATTACCAATAGATACTCCTGACGAATTTTAAAGGCCATTATAATAAGGAATAAATCCATAAGGATATGTTTATACTTTTCTGATTGTAGTCTTCATATTGACGTTGCAAAGCAAACCAGCAAAATATTGTTTAAACAAAAACTTAGGATAGTTAAACCATAAAATATGAATAGTGTCCAAAAATACTAACGTTAAATAGTGACGAGTTTTTGAGTCTTGAAATGCAGTGTTATGATGTAACTGAATTATCCAATTTAGAAGACTGTTTTTTTGACAATCACTCGCTAGATTTTGATTTTATACATTCTAGAAACAAAGAAGATGAAGATGTAAGAATTGTAGAGTTGTAGAGTAGTTGAAATATTACTCCTTTCCGTAATGAGGTACTGGGCTTGGTTCTTGGCAGGATAATATAAGAAAATTGCATTTTATAACTTGTCTGAGCTGAATTGAATTGTCTTTGACCTTGGCTACTTACTGTAATACAGCGCATATAAAAAAATCTAATAAAAAAAGTGCGTACAAAGTACACGAGTCAGAAGTGGAACCTCTTTGGCAATATAATTTTTAAGTTATTTTCATTTCCGCGACTTAAATGAAAGGAATAAGGATTATGTTAGGTATTTAATTGTCATTATAATATTAAAAGCGTCGAAAATTAATACAAATAATTTATTGACATCTCAAATGACGAATTGTAAATGAAAGACAGCACCTTTTTAATGAAAGAACTTCACCAAGTGAAATTTATTTTGGTAACGCCATATCCGCCATTGTTCACGCCGTCCGTGACCTTGTTCGTGGTTAATCTCGATCACCTTGGACGGCGGGGGGAGATGATTTTATTAGAGATTCGAGAGGTGTCGAACAGCTATTAGGGAGCTCTCACCTACCTCGACTCCAGGCGCCCCTCTCCTCGAGGGGGTCGACTCCGGCAGGTGTGTGTTCCTGCTCGGTGATCGGCGACGCTGGTTCACGCTTCCGTTCCCTAACTCCAATGGAGGGAAGTCTATGGCGTCCAACGCGTCGAGGATTTCAGCTAACCCCCCGAACCAAAAGACGCGTAGGATCCCGCACCTTCTTCTGCAAGTCATTCAAAATCCCGTGACGGCCCTAGATCGCGGCCGTCCTCAAAGCGCTTCCGAGTTTGTCCTTTCCAAAGGATTCTTACCCCCTAGATAAACTATCTTCACAGAGTATAGCGCCATGCCTACAGAGCAACGATACCGTCATGCGCGAACAGCCATACAGTATTTTATAGGGTAATCAATATGCCAGAGTCNACAGACAGTTATATATTCTCCATAAATCGCACCCTTACTGTAAGCCGTTGAGGAGTTCCTTTCATTATCATATTTGACTACGATAATCACTTGAGCATACCGACGTTACAGTAGTTGACTCTAATATCCGGATAGACTATAAAAGATTCTGCCAAGTATCGTTAATTTGCTCCTAAGAATTGAAGAGTTCCATTACTTTGCCATGAATCCCATGAGCAAAGCCTTACCATGGAATCGTACATCTTAAGCTTATACGATTACCACGCTCCTTTAAAAAGATTTTTAATCAAAGAACGAACCTATCCATGGATAACATTCACCGTAAGAACAATGATAAAATTAAGAAATGAGAGTCATAATAAATATAGAGCCACCAAGGAAGAGGCACATAAGATTGTATACAAAGAGTTTAAGGAATTAGTTAATGAAGCAATGGAAGCTGAAAAACGTGCATACTACAAATTTTATATAAACAGGTGCATAAAATCACCTAAACTAATGTTTAAGAATTTAAAAAAACTTCTTCGTGTATCTAAGAATAAAATGCAAGAGTTACCACTCTCTCTGTGTAATCCTGACCAAATTAACAGTTACTTTTTAGATATTCCCTACATTAATACAGCAAATTTGTCAACCTACACCTACTTTGAATTTCAAAGGTTTGGTCCTAACATGTTCAACATCAAAACTACAACGGAAGAAGAGGTTTATAAAATCTTTCTAGAACTAAAGTCTAACGCAATGGGGTCTGATCAGTTATCACTGGATATGATACAATTGACATTACCACAGAGTCTTACCTGTATAACGAATATTATAAATAAATCGATCGTCTCTTCTAATTTTCCAACCTCATGGAAAACTGCAATAGTTAAGCCACTTCCTAAGATTGATAACCCAGCAACGTTGAAAGATCTCAGGCCGATTAGCATTCTACCATGTTTATCCAAAATCCTGGAAAAGGTTATTTACAGACAGATGATCAAATACCTAGAAGACAACAATATTCTACCGTCTTTGCAATCTGGCTTTAGGAAAAACCACAGCACTACCACAGCTGTTATAGATGTAGTTGACAACATTATTACTGCGCAAGACTCGTAACAATTCTGGTACTACTGGATTTCTCCAGGGCATTTGACTCCATTAATACATCTCTGCTGCTATCCAAATTAGCGTATTATGGTTTTTCTAACAGGACAATTAAATGGTTTGATAGCTATTTCACTAATCGCAAACAGTTCGTTCAGATTAACCTCCCAGATGGAAGTGAATTAGTCTCATCCATATCACCAGTTCTCAGAGGAGTTCCACAGGGTTCTATACTCAGCCCAATACTTTTTGCAATCTACACAGCAGACATGGTCCATCGTATCACGCACTGCAAATATCACTGCTACGCTGAAGATGTGCAGCTCTACTGTTCATTCCGACCACAAAATACTTCAGGCGCATTAGCATTAATTTGTCAGGATCTGGAAAATGTGGCTACTTGGTCGGAAATAAATTCACTTAATCTTAATCCGGAAAAAACCAAGATGATGATATTAGGAACTAAAAATAATATAAAAAAGGTAGAACGCGTCAATCCATCGGTAATGATCAAAAGAAATGTTGTTGAAAGAGTATATGAAGCTAGAAATTTAGGCATAATTATAGATGCGAATTTACATTTCGAGCAACATGTTAAAAAAGTAGTTCAAAATTGTTTTTACCGCATCAAACTGCTTTACAAAATACGCTCATATTTAAGCATCGAAGTTCGAATTCGTTTATGTGAGTCACTCATATTGTCAAAATTAAACTATGCAGATGCTGCATATGGGCCATGCCTGCTAGGTAGAACAAAGAAACTCATACAGAGGGTTCAAAATGCTTGCGCCCGTTTTTGTTTCTCTATCCCGCCGCGCTCTCACGTGAGCCCTTTTTTGAATGACGCCAACATGTTGAACATGGAAGCTAGGCGCAAACTCCATTTCGCTACTTTGTTGTTTGGTATTATTACCTCAGAGAAACCCAGTTACTTATATACAAAGCTAAAATGGTCTCACGAGGACAGCAAATATACCATAAGATCTGTTCCCCGAATTTTAACGCCCAAGCACAGATCTGCAGCTTTCAAAGGTAGTTTTAAGTATGCTGCCGCAAAAATTTGGAATGATCTCCCTCCGCCAGTTCGAAATTTAAAATCTATAATTCGCTTTAAAAATTTATTTAAAAAACTACTGCTGGAAACACAAAAACAATAATAGCAGCATTAACTTAATACTGATTGCGTAAGTTTGATATATTACGATATATATAGAATAAATAACGCCAACCGAAATAAAGCAGCCGTTTTAGAATAGTACAAGGCTAAATAAGTAACAACACACACACCCACACATAAAAGCACTCACATGTACATATTCACGCACACACCCGTATAATCGTAGACGACTCGTCCACAACAATTCCCAATTCTGTCCTTGAAGTCACCATGGGGTTATGCCTGAAAATCAGCGCTACAGTCTCCCGACTGCAGCATCAAAGCTGAGGCAACGCCCTTTTCAGCCAATATGTATGTAGGATATAGATAATTTAATTTTGTTTTGTTTTTTTTTTTTTGTTTTACATTCCATGTATATTTAAGCTACTTTCTTTTTTTTCTATTGGCTGAATAAATGATTTATTTATTTATTATTTACCAAACTATCATCAAGCAACTCTATATCCTTTCAAAAAAAAAAACGAATCATCAAAATCGGTTGGTGTAATCTTGATCTTATACGGTTTTCTCAAGGATACCATCATCAGAACTGGATTTAAAAAATGGAACATTACGACAAGCACCACCTTTTATATTAAAAAAGAATCTTCACGAACCGTTCACCCAGTCGGAAGATATGAGGTAACAAACATTAATTAACGCTGCACATCTTGGTCACGCCAATCGCGTGTTTACTCCGTACAAATTTTACCCTCATACGCCTAAAGAAGTTTCACTTCTTCACAGGACGAAGGGGCGATGGAACTCCTTGTATCTTTAAATTGTTAGTCGTTTCATATTACCATGATCAATCAATAATGTGGAAAAACTTATTCCTAAATTGATGATTCAGAAGTTTTTTCAAGCCTTCTTAAATAGACATAATTTTTATTAAATTTTTTTTTTGCCTATTTTTTAACTGGTTATGTTATTTTTAGTCAATTCGAAATTATAAGTACAAACCGAGTGTTGTACTTTCTTTCATCTATCTTTCAATGATTTAAAACTTTCAGTGGACTCATCGCTGCAGTTTATAGTGACCTCAATTTCCCCCCGGGGTTTAAGTTCGGTTCAGCCACATCCGCCTATCAAATAGAGGGAGCGTGGAATGTTAGTGGTGAGTTACTAATTTATTTGTTAAATATGTTCGCTACTTTCGTTTATTTCTTAGTAAATATAAGAAAAATAAAGAAAAGTGCGCGTAACGCTTACTCGTTGCATACCTAACGTTTGTCAGTCACATCTGACTAGTACTGTTTCGGCGGCAAAATTATAGCGGAGTTCCGAAGCAACAAGCTATCTTCGGCTTTCGGCTGTAGATGGAATGAATTAGTAGTACATGGATGGAATTAGTAGTAATTGGTAATGGAATCTGGTAGATAATTTGAAGTAATGCTTGGAGATAATAAAGTTTGGAATAAATGATAATAATAATAATGAAAAAGATACCTGATTGAGTTTGATGTGAGTTTTTCTTAGAACTGGGTGTGTAAGTACAGTGATACATTTGTCTTTAGATCTTTTAAGCTATTAATCGGATTTTAATGAAATTTCCAACAATAGATAGGAAGCGGAAGGTTTAAATGCATGTTATATTACAGAAAAGACGAATTTCAAAAAATTTTACTCGCATCGCGGTTTCATAAAACTACAGAACGTTTTTTGTTGAAATTATTTTAAATTTTATAGATAAATCTCCTAGCATCTGGGATGTTTTCGTCCATAATCGTCCAGAAGCAATTATAGATGGATCTAATGGAGACGTTGCATGTGATAGCTATAACCTATGGAGGAAAGATATAGAAATGGCTACAGAACTCGGTCTACATTTTTACAGGTACATATTATAACCTTTATGACAAGTACATATTATAACCTATGATCGAGTGGTGAGAAATGAGCTGTGGACAACGTTATCTATCTATGGGATGAGCTGCAATCTGCATTCAAGCATCAAAGTCTCTCTATGAGGGTTCTAGTGCTTGTGTCAGAATAAACGGAGCATACACGGAGTGGTTTCGTGGGTCGAAAGAGATCTTCGACAGAGATGTGTTGCGTCACCATGGCTGTTCAATCTATATATGGATAAATGTTTGACAGATTTAAAAGAAAGTATGTATGGGTTAAGAATGAATGAATTTCTCATCAAATGTTTATTCTACGCTGATGATCAAGTAATACTTGCGTCATCCGCTAATGAGCTACAGGAGATGGTAACTATTATGAATGAAGCTTTGAAAGGGAAAGGAATGAAAGTGAATGTAAACAAACGAAAGTCATGCTTTTTGAATGAGATGAATCTATGATGAATGGCAATAGTTTGATAGATGGGGAACAAGAGGAAGAGGTGAAAGAATTTGTATACTTGGGATCTAAATTTACAAAAGATGGAACATGTGAAAGTGATATTGAAAGGAGAGTGAATCCAGGGAATGTGGTAAATGGTACCCTGCGTGCCTTTATGATTAGCCTGATGATGTCTGAATGGGCCAGACTGAGAAAGGAATGCTTAGATGGTTTAGGCATGTAGAGAGAATGAATGAGACTGACAAAAAGGATTTATGAGTCAAGAGTGAATGCCAAAGTTGGAAGGGGAAGACCAAGGCGAACGTTCCTGGACCAAATCCAAGACATTTTAAATAAGGGCCAGGTCAAGAGTACTCTAAACCGACGAACTTGAATGAAAGGTTTAATGAGAATGAAAGAAGCGAAGGAGATATGCAAGGATCGTGGCAAGTGGAAGGACGTTGTCTCTGCTTACTGAGATATTCGCATGAAAATAAACTAAGCTCTGATCTGATTTCTCACACAGGCAGATGTTATCTATGTTTTATATTAAGAAAGACATTATTACATTTATATATAGATGTTATTCTATCACTATGTGTATAATTTGTTCTACTATGTGAAGCCGGGATTATTTACTAGTACATTAAACAGAATATATACAGTGAAACAAATTAATTTAATATCATAATACGAAGATAAAGTTACGAAGAAATGTATATTTCTGTGGAGTATAATTAATACGGTTTGTTTGTAATTTTAAATTTTTTTTTAATACAATTAAAAAGGAAATCATATTCATGCTGGTTGTAAATTGAGTCATAAAAACTTAACTTGTAAATTAAGCAATCAATTAAAACGTACATAACTCTCATTGTCTTACATTAACGCTTACATTTTTTATTACACTCGGATCGTGACAAGTGGAAGGACATTGTCTCTGCCTACCTCTATGAGAATGAATCACAATATCAACAGATGGATTAATTTCACTAGTGGTTACATAGTGATCGAAATTCGAACATAATTAATTAAAATTATAAGTTTAAACATTATTAAGGGTCTATTGTCAAAGACTATAATCAAAAATAGTTGTTGCAATAATCTATTTAAATAAAAACGAGTCCCTATTTCCCTGTCATGTCATCACGCCTGATGGCTGGACCAATTTTAGTGATTCTTTTATCGTTCTATTTTTTATAGCCAGAAGAAATTAAGAAAGTTACGTACAGCATCGGAAATTGTAATCAAATTTAACCACCATAGTAAATTTTCTAATACAAGCCAAAATATTTTTTAAACATCTTTCTAAGCGGTTACTGGATTCCACAAGTGACCTCAAAGCTGGCGCTTACCTCGGGCAAAGGATCAGCTTAGCTATCCAAAGAGGTAATGTTGCCAGTATTTTAGGATGGACAGCAACTTGGATGCGGCTTATTATTTGATTTTATTAATTTTATTTGTTATTTTTTATATTCTTGTATGTAACTGATGTTATTAGTTTAAATTAAAACAAAAAGTTAACAACCTCTTTAGTGTTTTTGACAATAAAAACTTTTTTAATTTAACCTTATGGCGTTTGACATAATTGTCAGTTATTGACAAATACTCATATATACTCTTTCTAGGTGTGTCATGTGTTTTTATGGGTAATTTTTAATAAAATATTATCATTTGCACTCCTCTAAATAAACTATAAGTGTGCGAAATTTCATATTCCTCCTTCCACGTAATTTTCGTAAAAAGGTGTATAAAGATTTTGCTATACATATGAATATATAGATTATGGTATATAAAAAAAAATGACACTGATAGAATAGTTTTTAGCAAAATACTTATAAGAATCAAGCCATTAATAAAAATAAAAGTCTATGTAGTTATAATGAGCTTATAGTGTTTCTTTAGAGATTAACTTTTATAAAAAGCTTACACTATTTACGTAGATTAGGTGAAACACACTCGAATGATTATATGATTGAAGATTATATTAAAACAAATATATTCATTAAATTACAGAAATTAAAAGCGCCTTGTTTTTCAGATTTTCTATTTCATGGTCGAGGCTATTGCCAAATGGTTTCTCAAACTATATCAGTGAAGATGGCAAGAAATATTACAGCGATCTCATTGACGCTCTCTTGGAGAAGGGAATTGAACCGGTGGTCACTTTATACCATTTTGATTTACCACAATGTCTGCAGGATCTGGGTAAGTAAGCTGACAGCATCAAAGGCGCAAGGGTAATATAAAAATGTACGGCGAAACGATAGAGTATGCCCAAGACTATGTATATTTAGGTCAATTAGTTTCTTTTAAAAACTACCGAAAAAGAAATACAGCGAAGGATAACTTGTGCGTGGAGGAAATATTGGAGCTTTAAGAAAATCATGAAAGGAAAAGATATTAGTGTTAGAATAAAGAAAAAACTATTTGAAGTCGCAACCCTACCATGCTCTACATACGGTTGCCAAACATGGTTTTTAAGAAAGAAAGAGAAAGAAGATCTGGCCGTTTGTCAAAGGAAAATCGAAGGAAGCATGTTAGGATTAAGAATCAAGGACAGAATAAATAACAAAATAATACGAAAAAGAACTAAATCAAAAGAAGTAATTAAAATTATAAGAGCATTAAAATGGAATTGGGCAGGACATGTATGCAGACTAATTGACACAAGACGGACTAAGAAGGTCACAGAATGGATTCACAGAGACAAAAAAGAAAAAGAGGGCAACAAAGGAAAAGATGGAAGGATATCTTTAGGGAAAGAGTAGGTCCGGACTGGATGCGCCAAGCTAGAGATAGACCAACCTGAAAGAATTTGGGGGAGGCCTACGCTTACGAGGCGACTTTTACGCCAAACTAATTCACTAAATATAAATACATTAAGAATATAATTATTGATAGAAAAATTTAAAAATTTATGTAAAAATTAATATAAAACTGCCAAAAAATGACTTACATTTTTTAAAATTATATAATCAATTGTACGGGAAACATTATAATAACTTGACATCTGTGTGCCCAATAGTGAATAAAGGCTTATTATCGTAAAAGCCTTATGAGATAAAATTGCTTCTTATCAAAATAGCACGTTCTTAGACTGTATTGCCACTAAACAACAGTCAAGCAATGAATTGTCAGCAATAAAAAATTCTTCGATGCACCAAAGTACTCGTAAACAATGTCTGGTGGAGCAATATCCAATTGAGCAATTCTATAAAAACAAGGCTCGATTCAAGTCTACTCTTGAAGTATTCTTCTTGTGTCCATGATTGTTTTGATGTTCATCCCTACGATGCTCCTTTTCTTTCATCTTGTGTTTGAGATGCAAAAATCAGTCCATACTAATAGTAGTAATAAAAACAAATGTGTATATATCTGTAACGTATTACTTTTTTATCTCTTTCTCAACACCGACTTATACACTCTTGATTTTTCTCTTTCCTCATGTTAAGCTATGACCTCTTATTGTGCAACACTATTTAATTTGGTTTAGGTTTCCTTGTAATTTTTAAGTTTGATGTGAGAAATAAATATAATAAAAATAAATAACCTCACCCACTCAATCACGCTCCCATTCTCATCATCAAAATATAAAACAATTCTACAGACAGTTTTAGACTTACAATTATAAAAAATTCTAGGTGGATGGGCTAATCCATTAATCGTGGACTGGTTTGGAAATTATGCCCGGGTTGTCTATTCCCTGTTTGGAGACCGAGTCAAAACCTGGATAACCATCAATGAACCCATAGTTTTTTGTGAATTCCCCTACGGCATGGCCCTACATGCTCCAGCTTTCGAGATTCTGAGTCCTGCCAAAGGAAGTTATTTATGCACTAAGAATTCTATTCTCGCTCATGCCAGAGCCTGGAGGATATATGATGAGGAATTCAGATCTAAATACAAAGGTAAATTTAGATAGATGCATAAAGACAGACATACTCGTAAACAAATTTAAAACCAAATTCACAATGTGATAAGTCCGAAATATCGTACTTTATATAAAATAGTAAGAAATGACGACATGATATTTTATTGTCCTTTTTGGGTAATGTTTACAGGTAAAGTCTCATTGACTAACCACCTGTTGTGGTTTGAACCTGCTGATGATAAAGAAAATGAGGCAGTGGAGAATGCTCGACAGCTCTTTGTACGTAAAACAATGGTTATTCTTGGCTATAAAAAGTCATTCTTTTAAATTTTTGGTAATGCTCAGGGTTCGTTGCGATACTTTAGCTGTTTAGTTGGATGGTTTCTTAATGTTGATCCCTAAAGGGGGATGGTATCTGAGGGAGAATTAAGGATCCGTAAATAGCAGTAAAGTTCATAAAACTAAAACTAGTGTCTCAGGAAGACGCAGCTTATAGCTGTATAGTGAATTGCATTGTGATTGGTGATGTGGTAAATGATAAAGATGATGCGATGACACCATGATGTGATGCCATGCGTACAAAGTATTCACTTTAATTGATTGATTGAATAATTGATTTTATTGATCTTAATCAAGATAGCTTAGGATTTGAAATGTCACGAGTGACAAGTGGCGCGTAAAACTATAATACTACCTAAACTAAACCGTAAATTGTTCTTATTGAATCAATTAGTAAACTTGAAATATTGCATTCCTTTAATAACTTTGACATAAAAGCTATATCTAAATTGATCAAAATCATTATATTTATTTTGATCAGTAGCAAAATGTCGCACTAATACACCAAACCAGATATGCTCTTTATTCCAATGTAACATTCGATAATATTCTGTTCTTTGCATTTGACAAAGTTAGACGGACGTATGGCTATGTCCATATATCATATATGGATTAATTATTGCATCAACTTTATGATCGGCATAAAACAAAACAATATGAAGGAGATAGCGTAACGAATTTTTAGAATTCGGACATGAAATAGTTCGTAAAGCTCAACTTATTTTCCTATTTCCAGGGAGGGTTATTCTGCCATCCCATATATTCAAGTGAAGGTGGTTGGCCACCAGCTATAGAGAAGTTCATATCAGAAAAAAGCAGAAAGGAAGGTTATATACAGCCAAGGTTACCAGAATTCACTCCGGATGAGAAGGAATATGTTAAAGGTGCGTATGTATTTAAGATTATTTAGATTTTTAAAGTGAAACTTCTTATAGCATGGTATTGGAAACACGTCATTATCACCAATAAAATGTGTATATAAATAAAAATATGCTGATACGAGTAATGGATCCAGCCATATTGGCCTTGGCTGCTCTGAATATAATAGAAGTAAGTATAAAAGAAAATAATCTTTTACAGGCACATACGACTTCTTTGGTTTCAACTACTACACCAGTCGTACAGCACGTAAAGCCAAAGAGGGAGAAAGTTTAGGACCCTGGCCTTTGGGAGATGCTCCTGAAATTGACGTCAAGCTATCAGTGCGAGACGATTGGAGGCATGCAGGGACTGACTGGTTTTATGTATGCCGAGTTATTTATACCCTTAATGCACAATAAATTAAGTAATTTAATCAAGAAGAGTAATTAAAATTCAACAAAATAAATAATTATTATGAAAAGAGTATCATCAAGTATAAAGTTCTTATATACCACACAATAAAACTACCACTAAATTTGGTACCTTATTATTTGAGGTTTGCTTAAGTTGAGTATCTTCCTGCATGGTCGTATGCTATTTCAAATTACAAGTATTCAACACTATTTTCTCATTCCAATCCAGTCAGTTATCTGGTAATAAAATGAATCGCTGCCCTGCTACCTGGTTTCTGTCCACCAGTCTTTCGTTTATCTGGTGAAGAGATTTTAGTACAGACTATCATTTAAGCGGTAATATTCCAGATATACCCTGAAGGTATTCGCTATCAAATGAACTGGGTCAAACAACAGTACGGTGATGTGGACTTCTTTATCTTGGAGAATGGGTTTGCGGCATATGACACAGATCTGAACGACCAAGAGCGTGTTAATTATTATAAAAAGCATTTGGAACAGGTAACAAAAACTAAATAATACGAAGAGGCTTGCATTGGTATGAATGTCTAACAATTATTGTATATTTGCAATTTCTTAGGTTTTAGGTTTAAAGATCTTTATTCTCAAAAGAAAAACATTCACTTCATGAGAAATTAACAAATATTAAAAAAACATAAGAAAAGTAATACTACATACTGTGTGTGATACATGTGATAAAAGCTTAAATCTATATTATCTATTCATAAAAACTGCGGGAAACTTAATAAAGAGACTTATAGGGTTATACAATGTTTTAGCAACAATTTTTTAAAGGTTTCAAAAGATTTTGCACAAAGTATATATTCTGGTAAACTATTATACAATAATGCTCCCTCGAATTGTATAGTTTTTTGTCCGTAGTATTTTGTTCTAGATCTATGTAACTGTAGTTTATGTTTGCTTCGAGAGTTTAAATGCGATTTCGTTTTAAAAGAAATTTGTGTATGCACTGCTTTATTTAAAATTTTTCTAACTAATAAACATGTTTTAAATTTATATAATTGGTTGATGGATAGCACATTAGTTTTTTTAAAAAGTTCTTTTGTAGGAAAACGATAATTAATTTGGAATAAGGTTTTTAGGAGTTTGTTTTGCGATATTTGAAGATCTTTTAAAATAGTTTTACACGCACTTCCCCATATTTCTATCAAGTATTCTAACAATGGCTTGGCTAATGAATTGTAAATGATACGGCGGACTTTTAGTGGTATACAACGAATTGATCTGCGTAATGCTCCAGTAAGTGACGTTAGTTTTGACTGAATGTACTGTATGTGATTTCGCCAAGTCAATTTAGAATCAATATGCAGTCCAAGATATTTTTCAGTATCAGACTGTTTTAGGACGTGCTTATTTATAGTTAAAGGTTGAAAAGGAGGGACCTGTTTATTTTTCGCTTTAAAGAGCATGTAAGAAGTTTTAGAGACGTTTATTGTAAGCAAATTAAATTGAAACCATTCATGTAATGTATCTAAATCTTTTTGAGCATCTGATATAATCTCATGTATTGAATTTCCAAAGTAAAAAAGACACGTATCATCGGCATATAATGATACTTCTCCCGTAAGACCCATTGAACCTATGTTATTAATATATATGAGGAACAGCAGTGGACCTAAAATAGATCCCTGTGGAATTCCACAGAGTACATCATTTGGCATACTTATGAAGTTCTTCATTTTGACTAACTGCTTCCTGTTTGTGAGGTATGATTCTAAGATTTTAAGAGCTGATCCAGTTATACCTATACTTTGTAGTTTATTCAACAAGATAGAGTGCGAAATTGTATCAAAAGCTTTTTTCAAATCAATAAAAACGCCTAAGGCGATGTTCTTCTGATCGATGTTTATTTTTACTTTTGTTATCAAGTCAATTGTAGCTGAAAGCGTGTTGGATTTATTCCGGAAACCATATTGGCCTTTGTACAGAAAATTTATATGTTCTATATATTTACTTAATCGTTTATATAAGACTTGTTCGAATACTTTAGATAATACAGGTAAAACGGAAATGGGGCGATAGTTACCTGGATCACACTTTGAACCTGCTTTATAAACGGGACTAACTTTAGCTATTTTTAAACTATCAGGAAATACTCCTTCTTTTATATTTTTATTAATACATAATGTTAGCTTTTCACTGATTAGCTCATTTATGCATTTTATTGCTTTAGGCGTTATGCCGTCAATTCCAGTGCTAGCATTTGAGTTTAAATTATTAATTATACTTCGTATTTCTTTCTTGGTACATAATTTAAATTCAGTGAGTGTATTTGTTTGTGTATGTAAAGTTGTATCAGTAAAAACGATGTTATTGTGACAATAATTGTGCGGTATTTGGCTAGCTAGAATTGTTCCTATTGAAGAAAAATAGTCATTAAATGTATTACATATTTCTGTATGGTCAGTAATGTGTTTTCCGTTAACAACAAGTTTTGAGGGAGCAATGCTATTTTTAAATTTATTATTAGCGAATGTGTAAATTAATTCCCACATTTTTTTAGGTTTACTATAACATTTAGTAAAGGCATTGTAATAGTATTTATCCTTAGTATCCCTAATAGTATCTCCGACTTTATTCCTCACGGTATTAAAATGTATCTTCAAGTCCTCATTGTCGTTATCTTGCTTCAAATTATTCCATAAAAAATTGCGATTCCTTATCTCATCTAATATATGCTTATTTATCCAATCGTCGCGTGGTAAATTCTGTATTTTATATTTGATAGTTTTATGGTTTTGTATACTACTTTTAATATAATTTTCCAACACATTATAATCGCAATTCATTTCATCAAATTCGTTTTTAGAAAAGTCATCATATAGTGAATCATAGTTAATTGCTTCATATTGGATCTTTTGTTTGGCCTCTTTTTTATACTTTTTATATTCGCAGTAAATTTGTTTGTGATCAGACAGAGGTGTATCTATTATTGCCAGGTGGAAGTCATTACTAGTGTTTGTGCAAACGTGGTCAAGAATCGATTTAGAAGTATCAGTTTCCCGAGTACAATAGCGGTAGTTAATTTTATTTAGTATTTTGTATCCAGATTCTTGTAGTATATACTTATATTTGTTACTATATTTATCACTGTGTAATATATTTATATTGAAGTCTCCAAAAACAATTGACCTCTTTCTTTGCTCTATTTGATTCGAAAAAATTTCCAAAAAATTTTGTAAATTTGATGTGGGCGGTCTATATAAAAGTCCAATATTTAAACTACATTTTTTCAAATTAATCCATAAAAAATTATTTCCATCTATATAGGTTTCCTCCGTAACTTCATAGGTTAAATCATTGTGTACAAAAATTGACACTCCACCTCCAATGCAATCAGTTCTGTAGTTGTAAATGTGTGAATAGTTGGGAATATTAAGTAAACTCGCGTCGGCCTCAGATTTTATCCACGTTTCTGTTAGTAGAATCAAATCTATAGTATATTCAAATGATTTAATTATACATTTCAATTCGTCTAGTCTGCCATTTTTGAGTAAACTCCTGACATTTGCATAGAAAAATTTCAGTGAAGAGGAAGTCGTATGTACCTTACCGTAATCATGAGTAACCTGATAAGTGACGGGTTCATTTATATCGGTCGATTCCAAGACTACTTGTCGTTTTTTGGAAATAATTTTGTAATTTGCGGGATTCCTTTTGAATATTTTATAGTGAGGTTAGATTCTCCTTTTTCTTGACGTCGTGAAAGTTCAGTTTTTAGATTTTGTAAATATTTTTGTTGAGCCGGTGTTTGATCCCAATAAATACGAACAGTTGAGGATTTTGTGCGATTGCGTAATATGGCATTAGCTGTGTGCTGTTCATTGAAACAAACTTTTATGTTTCGATTTTTACCAGGCATAAATTTACCCAATCGAAAAATTGTTTTCGGTGACGGACAGTTTTCATAGATATGATTTATAATTTCAGTAACCTCTCGTGTATCGTTTTCGCGTCGGATTTTTGTATTTGTGTCCATCAGTTCTGGTAAACCCGCAATTATTATATTTTTCTGACGGTTAGAGCGATCTTGCAGTTCAAGAAACATACTTTCTTGCGTAAGTGGTAGCGAATTCGTGGATTCAAATGAAGTAGTCGTATTTTTATGCGCTTCCATATCACTCTCCACGCGTATATTTGCTTCAAGTTCTTTAACTCTATTCATCAGTTGTTGGTTATCAACGAGCACAGTTTTAATCTCATTTCCATGCTTATCCATTACGAATTTCATTTCGTCGTATTTTGTATTAATGTTTTTTACGGATTCTTCCAATATCTTTATTTCCGACTTTAGGACAGAAAATTCTTTTTTTAAGATTCCAGAGATCAGTAGACCTAGCTCGTTATGTATCACATCCGTAATTATCGAACGTATGTTTTCTGTATCGCATGTGCAAGTTCTGACATTTGTTAATTGATTACGTCGTATTGTGACATTCTCACCCGAATTTTCCCCAGTATTTTCTATATCGATGCTTGTATCTATACTTTTATTAACTGGTGTATTGTCGTAATTTTTGTCAGCAGTCTTTTTACGCTCTGACAACACTTTTATTGAACAATCGGGACACCTCCACGTTGTTTTATGTTTTATCAAATTGTCTGTAGCTATATTAACACATTTTAAATTCTTCAGGTACTATTGGCAATTAAAGAAGATGATCTTAAGATATTGGGTTACACGGCTTGGACAATCATGGACAATTATGAATGGAACGATGGCTACCGGTAAATACTAATGTTTTTATATTTACACTTTATAATGATGAGCAGTTTTTGAGTTAGTTACGAGGGATCTTCAAACAATGCTTGTTGTCAGTGATGACCTAGAGATTGGAAACTTATTCCTTTTAGTCAGACATCATTTATCACCAGAGATATATCAGTCATTGTCTCCATATTAAAAAAAAGAATCACGCATATACTCTCACTTCTTATTGTAATGTCCTTTCACGTCGGGTATAGAGTTGTTATTCTTTCGGTAATTTCATTAATTATCCTTTATCCAATATTGTTATTCTCTTGGTTTTTTCCCCACCCATTGTAGCGTCTATCCCCTCCCCCC
The DNA here is from genome assembly GCA_015832385.1 of Elymnias hypermnestra. Taxonomy (NCBI): domain Eukaryota; kingdom Metazoa; phylum Arthropoda; class Insecta; order Lepidoptera; family Nymphalidae; genus Elymnias; species Elymnias hypermnestra. The sequence continues at coordinate 250,797 of JACTOM010000066.1, read as the reverse complement.
CCCGCGCCGAAGCTGCGATTGGGTAGCGATAGGGCAAAAGGAATATTCCTATCAAATTTCAACTCTCTAAACCTTATGGTTTCAGAGATATCGCGATGAGTCAATAGATACCTGGATATTTCTTATTTCGTTGAGAAGTGTGAGTGGATTAAAACTCAGTGACAGAGTAAGAAATAGTGTGATAAAAGAACGTTGTGCTATAAAAGAAGACGTAGTGATTAAAATTGAGAAAGGTATGCTTNAGTACTCTAAACCGACGGACTTGTATGAAAGGTTTAATGAGAATGAAAGAAGCGAAAGAGATATGCAAGGATCGTGGCAAGTGGAAGGATGTTGTCTCTGCCTACCCCGAGGGGATACATACATAGTATCACGCCTCATTAGGCGTGATACTATGTATGTATGTTTGTATATTTCTTATATAGATGAGCAAATTCATGCCACTTTAGATTTTTTGATTTAAACGATTTTTATTTGTTATTTGAAATGACTATTATTGGGGTAGTGAAGATAAAGGCAAATTCTTTTTAGAGAATTAATCATAGCTCCGAATGTACTCGAGACGGGAAGCCTAAAGATGAATACCTTTATTTTAAATAATTTTGTTTCCAGGTCTAAGTTCGGTCTGTACGCAGTGGACTTCTCGGACCCGCAGCGCACCCGCAGGCCGCGGGCTTCCGCACGGTATTACGCCAGCGTCATCAGGAGCCATTCCTTGGACATTGACAATAAAATCAATGATGAACTGTATCCCATTGTGCTTAATTTACTTATATACGTAATTTCACTGGTTTCTAGAATTGAGAGATCCAACTGACTACAATTCCCAACAATATTGCAATGGTATTGCAATGTGATGCTCTTCTCGGTCGTATTCTTTAAGTTTGAAGGTCGTGTCCGTATTTTGGTGCCTGCGTCAGTTTTTCCACCAGTGCTTTCCACCCTGTTTGGTCCTCGGTTTGCTTTATGGCCGCAGCAAATAGAAGTTCTGTAAATGCCTTTACTTGATCGGACCAGCGGCTAGGTGATCGGCCGCGTAGTCTTTTGCCCTCTACCTTACCAGTAATTAATTAAGTCTAAGTTATTGGGCTGGTGTCGGGCAATGTGAACAAAGTAGCAAAGAATATTTTGGAAGCACTTAGTCGAGAGTCTGGAGCTGCTCCAAAATAGGTTTATTCGTCCTCTTCGATGCTAGGTCAGGGATATGTTTGGGCCTCATTCAAAAGCTCAGTCACGCAATGGACAATGGAGATAGCCCTCTCCAGCTTGGAGTTTCTCTACACGGTCAAGTCAGAAATGCAGAGATCCGTAGATGAACCAAAGTCACCGACATAGCCCTAAGAACCACGAAGCTGACGTCGCAATGGGTGGGGTATAAAGTCCCGACGAACCGATGAACGTAAGGGCACGAATGTGCTGGGATGGCAACCTCTCATCGGACGGCGCAGTGTATCCTACGACATCAAGAGGGTCGTCGGTAGCCGCAGGAGTCAAATGGTACAATATGGGGAATAGTAGGCATCATTAGCTGAGGCTTTTATCCAGCAGTGGACTTCCATCTCTCGAATCGAAGCGAAGGCTATTACTTTTTGCCACTTCAATTTTCAATTTCAGAGGCAAAGAAGACACACTGCTATTATTGATCGAACTACCTTTGTTTGACTATGTTTCCCGGGTAATGAAGCTCAGTCACGTGAAATTATTTGACTTAAGCCTACTTAGCCTGATGATAAATCTTTTACTGCTAGTGGTACTTTACTGGCATGAGGACATGACGTCAGTCACTGACGCGTTCATTGCGTTAATAATAGTTTTATCATTACGCGGAAAAAAAGCCTAATGTGAAGAAACTCATGAAATTTAAATGAAGTTTTTACACTGCGAGAATTAAGATTCGAATTGAATATTCTTCCATTAAAACAAAACCATTTTATAGTTACAAAATAATATTACTTAGTTTACACTATGACTTGGACTCAGAATCTGGTGTTCAGGTCGGTTGTGTGTTTATTTTTTATGTATTACACGATCTAAAATACTACGGTTAATATATCAGAAAATATAATAACATCAAAGCAAAATTAGAAAAAACTGTTATCCCGTTGGCACTTTTCTATAGATGATAGATTTTGGCGTTAAATCATTAATTTTGTTATTTATATTCATAACAATGTCATCTTTTCAACCAATTTAAGTTACAGGGTTATCAATTTAGAAAATATTAGTTTCGTTTTTCCTTAGATAAGATTCCAATTTACTTGAATCTTTGTTTTCATTTAGGTCCTCATTATTTAGGTTTTAAGTCGTTCTTTAATACCATCATCAGCCGTACATTAGAATTCGTCGTCGTCGTCGTCGCTTCAACCGATGGACGTCCACTGCTGGACATAGGTCTCACGTAATGACCGCCACAAGGCCCGATCTTGCGCCGCCTGGCTCCAACGGCTACCGGCGACCCTCTTTATATCATCGGTCCACCTTGTGGGGGGTCTGCCTACACTGCGCCGTCCGGTGCGGGGTCGCCACTCCAGCACTTTCGGTCCCCAACGTCCATCGGTCCTTCGGACTATGTGCCCCGCCCATTGCCACTTCAGGTTCGCGATTCGTAGGGCTATGTCGGTGACTTTGGTTCTACTACGGATCTCTTCATTTCGAATTCGATCACGTAGAGAAACTCCAAGCATAGCCCTCTCCATCGCACGCTGAGTGACTCTGAGCTTCCGCATGAGGCCCATAGTCAGCGACCATGTCTCAGAACCGTAGGTCATCACTACATTGATGACCTACATTAGAATTAGCGTGTGGAAAAAATATATTTGACGATTCAAAAGTGTTGTATTAGGCCTACTTGAATAAAGATAATTTGACTTTGACTTTGACTTTGATGGGATTATATTCTAGTCATCCGTATATGCTCGAAATCAATCTCCAGTTTCATTCAGAATTACAAAGACAGTTTAAAAATGTCATACAAAGCACGCTTCTAAGATAGTGTCATCAAACATACTTGTTAGTAGTTTCATTCTTATGTTAAGAATTATTTCTAATTTCATTATCTCTAAACTTTGTAATTAAGTGTTTTTAAACTATAATTTATTCTTAGCATAGTTTACCGATGAATTCTTTTACGTTCACAAGTTGACGTTGACTATAAAGTCAATCTTGTTTTTTGTCCTCCTCCTCCGTTTCCCCAATTACGGACTTTATAATGGATCACAGAGCATCCAACTTTTCTTTATCTTTTTTCGAAAAACTAATCATTTTTATTACAAATTGAAAATCAGGACAGTTGGCTATCTTACTTATTCCTTCATTGGTCTATTGGCTAGATTATTCGGCTAGATTATTTGGCTGCAGACATGAGGTCCAGGGTCCGGCGAATTCAATAATTGATATTGAGTTTTCTGTTGAAAATTTCTTAGTATTGGCCCTGTGTTGTGTAGTTGGTGGTGTGCACCACTCCCGTGCCTAGGAGATCACGTTAAGCCGTCGGTCCTGCGTCTGCTAATCCGCAGTGCAGTAGTGAACGTCTGTAATCTAAAAACCTCTCTCTCTCTTATGAGTAAGGAGCTTACATAATATTATATTTTACACTCTAATATTATTTTCTTTTCAGTAATAAGCTCGGTCTGTACGCGATGGTTTTCTCGAACTCGCAGTAAAGGGTCATAAGGAGCTGCTCCTTGGACATCGACAATAAAATCAATGATGAACTGTACTCCTTTATGATTCATTCATTTACAATAGGAGTTATAGTTACAATAGTGGTTTTTTTTCTTGTCACCAGACGAGGATATAATGTATTGCAATCGAACCGTTGTTCAGCAGGAATGTTTACGCCGAATTGGCTTTCTTTTGTGTGACGTTTGCCACTGGCAAACGTGCACTACTGTGACAAGTAAACAACGTTGGTTGTTTCTTTATTCGTAAATAAAGGCATCCTATGATTGGCGTTCTACTATTTCCCAATAATAGGGTGTACATTAATTCCACAAACAACTTTATTCTTGGAAAAACAATACAAAGAAATATATACATGCTACAAAACATTCCTTATACGATTTTACTAATTTATATATATTGATTCTAAGTATAAGAATGGAATGAAAGTGAATGTAAACAAAACAAAAGTTATGCTTTTTGAAAGAGATGAATGACAATATTTTGATTGATGGGGAACAAGTGGAAGAGATGAATGAATTTGTATACTTGGGATCTAAATTTACAAGAGACGGAACATGAGAAAGTGATATTGAAAGAAGAGTGAATGCAGGGAATATAGTAAATGGTGCCCTGCGCGCGTTTATGAATAGCCAGAGAGTGTCTCAAAGGGGCAGACTGGCTGTGCATGCAGGAGTGTTGGTGCCAACACTTATGTATGGTAGTGAAAGTTGGGTATGGCAGAAGAATCACAAAAGTAAAATAAATGCGGTAGAGATGAGAGCGTTGAGAAGTATGAGTGGAGTAAAACTGAGTGACAGACTAAGAAATGGTGTGATAAGAGAACGTTGTGGTATCAAAGAAGATGTTGTGACTAAAATTGAGAAAGGTATGCTTAGATGGTTTGGGCATTTAGAGAGAATGAATGAAAGGAGACTGACAAAAAGGATTTATGAGTCAAGAGTGAATGCGAAAGTTGGAAGAGGAAGACCAAGGCGAACGTTCCTGGATCAAATCCAGGACATTTTAATTAAGGGCCAAGTCAAGAGTACTTTAAACTGACGAACTTGTATGAAAGGTTTAATGAGAATGAAAGAAGCGAAGGAGATATGGAAGGATCGTGGCAAGTGATGTTGTCTTTGCCTACCCCTATGGGAATGAGGCGTGATGCTATGTATGTATATATGTATGTATGTATTCTAGTTTAAACAAAATATAATACTATACGAAACGAAAGTTTGTAAACAATATTAACTTTAAATTAGACAAAAATATACTATTACTAAATTAAGGAGAAAAGTCGCGAACAAAAAATCTGTCTAGTCAGCTAGTAGTTATTATTCGTTTAGTTAATCGTAATTATCACCTTTTTATTTGAATACTCCTTGTAAATGTAATTAGCAAAAACTTTCATCTGTTATTCTAGAATAACGGCAGGGGATCACATTCAAGAGCCATAAAAAGTCTTGTGGACTAATTGTGATAATTTTTTATAATTTAATAGATGCATTTTTGGAACGACTTGCCATTATGTATAAATGAATTGAAATCTTTGCAAATATTGGTAGTTAAATCATAGTGTCTTTGTGAAAGCAACAATAATTTATTTATACTTACGTAACCATTTAATGCCTCTAATCATGCTTGATATCACTTTTTTTGGTTTTTGCTAATGTAGTTTACAATAAAGTATAGATCAAATGGAAGGTTTCGGCCGTGGCTAGATATAACCCTACCAGCAAAAGTTCTGTTGAGATCATAACAAGTAAACAGACTTTTACCAAATTAATGTATTTCCATCCGTCGCAAATTACCTACAATATGTACTCTATATAAAATAGTAGAGATATGGAGGTAGTACAAAATAACATGTTGTGAATAAATGTCGGTAGATATAAATGTAGTACGCCGGTAGTGTGAATTATCATTACACCGCGTGCAGAAACAGATGAGGGACTGTTTGTGATGTTTTCAGTCATTGTACATAATGTCACAGCATCTCATGATAAAAAAGGAAGCAGTAATGTTTCATCGAAGCTGGCTCTGCAAAAGGGGACCTTGGCGTCTCATTAGTTATGTGGTGTTGGTTCTGGCTCGGATGTGTCTGTGAATTCAGATGTGTGAGGTCAGGGGTGACAATGACACCTTGCTTTGAGTTGTTAACAGTGATGCTGTCGTCAAACACCCTGTTTAGGATCAAACTGTATCATCCATTTGCATTTCTGCTGTGACCATATGAATTAATAGCTTAGTTCAGTTACGAATATTATAAACTGTAGTCTTCCCAGAGGCTGTGACATCATGAACCTTGCCTGTTAATTATAATTAAGGTTTTCACCATCATCATCCTGTCAACCAGAGACGTAACTATAGGGTGACAGGGCTGGAAAAATGCCATTGGCCCATGGCCCAAGAGGTACTCGAAGCACATGGGACAAGACAGGTAATGCGATTTGGCTATTCTACCTATTGACAATTCTTTGGCCCGATCTTTAAACTTTGACTATAAAATTTTTAAGACACTTTTGCGGAACAGAAAGCTCGAATATAAGAATTTTCATAACACATACATACATACATAGCATCACGCCTTATTCCCATGGGGGTAGGCATAGACCACGTCCACTTGCTCCACTTGCCACGATCCTTGCATATCTCCTTCGCTTCTTTCATTCTCATTAAACCTTTCATACAAGTTCGTCGGTTTAGAGTACTCTTGACCTGGCCCTTATTTAAAATGTCCTGGATTTGGTCCAGGAACGTTCGCCTTGGTCTTCCCCTTCCAACTTTCGCATTCACTCTTGACTCATAAATCCTTTTTGTCAGTCTCCTTTCATTCATTCTCTCTACATGCCCAAACCATCTAAGCATACCTTTCTCAATTTTAGTCACTACGTCTTCTTTTATACCACAACTATTTCTTACTCTGTCACTCAGTTTTAATCCACTCATGCTACTCAACGCTCTCATCTCTACTGCATTTATTTTACTTTTGTGATTCTTCTGCCATTTTCATAATAATATTTAAAAATTTTAGTAGCGTTGGATAACAACTTAAATGGTACTATTAAAATTAAGATAAGTACGTGACGATTTTTGCTGTAAGGCCCCATCAAAAGACGTTGTCACGGGCCCCATCAAGTCTTTGCCACGGGCCCCATATGGTATAGTTACGCCACTGCGGTCAACAATATAAAATGATAGAATCTAAAATGTGTTTAGATACAAATTAGGCGCGGACTGTTTTGAATATTCCTACACGAGTAAGTTCATTGCAAATGGATCAATCATGAAAACGATTATTTAGAGAAGAAATCTTTTAATAGTAAAGCAAATTCTCATATATTATTTATATTTTTAAATATTGACCAAAAAAGGTTACAAAACAAAGAGCTTAATATAGGAGATAAATCAGATCACAATATTTTAATCGCGCGTGTAAAGACCATATAACCGCATTAGTTATAAACTGTGTCGCGGTTATTTGGTCTTCTACAAGGAGGTGAGTCCACGGAAGAAATATTATATTAAGATTGATTGCTCCATGTCGCCAAACTGAAGCTCTAACAACTAACCAAAACCAAGCTTGTGCGATGATTCATGAGTATTTTAACTCATGAATCGCGTTTGCGATTGTAGATAGCGTTTAGAATTTCTAAAAGTGTATTTGTGTGAAAAGGTGAATGTAGATGAATTAACGTGTGATAAACAAATCCTCACCTTCTGCATAGGAGGCATTATTTAGCCATGTACGAATTTCAATTTTACACACTTTGCTATTTAGAGAATAAATTTTAAGACTCTTATCCAACCGATTATATAATAAGCAGCTTAGGAAGGGGTAATGGCATCTAGAAAAAGTGGTTCGGCTGAAATGAGGAACGCATAGTTACAATGTTAGCTGGTTATCAAGATCTCTATTTGCAATGCATATTTAGTGTTAGATTACATACAATTATTGTTTAAGGTAAATTACTATCCATATTTGTTATAAATTCTCTCACTGTAATTGCTGATAATTGATGCTTCATGATTCGGTCAAGGAACCGGATATCGTTGTAGAATGATTGTATATCCTTAAATAACCTTTATATGATGCAGTGTTATATCATTAATGGGCCATGACATATATATTTCTACTTAAAAACAAAAAAGGCCATGGTCGGCAACCTTTGGCTACCGTGGAGGCGATTTGTCCTCACTTGGAGCAATGGCTCTTCAGGAGCACGGGACACTTTCCTACAGGCTGGTTGAAATTCTGACTGGGCATGGTTGTTTTGGAATGTTCCTGCACCAAATCGGCCGAAGGGAGTCGCCGAACTGCCATGAGTGTGGCGCAGCTATTGACTCAGCACACCAAACTGTGGCAGACTACATAGCCTGGGGACCGCTGCAGAGCATTGTAGGCGCAATGCTCTACAGTGAGAGGTGTTGGGCGGAAGAGGCCTTCTTCTGTGAGACCGTAGTCTCGCTAAAGGAGGCCCGCGAACGAGAGAAGGTGAAAGTTGTAGATGTCCCCTCCCACTGTTGAAGGAGGCGGGATACAGGGCATGTTTACGCACCTGCTTCCACTTCCTCATCCGAAACACTAGGTAGGAATGCGCAAGCCAATCCTCTGATGTGGCACTCACGGCTAAAGAGGGTTTCGCTGGGTTTTAGTGGGTATTGCGAGCTTTCTTCCTTCGCAGAGTCTCACACTCCCGATCTATGGGTCGAGGGGTGAGTGTAAATTAAATTCCCAGCGAAAAAAATACGGTTCGGAAAACTTTTCTTATAAAAGAGCCACAATTGCTACCAGGATATTGAAATGAGCTATAACAGTTACGAAAATCCTCATACCATTTGGGGCCCCCAAAGTATGATGATTTTCGACTTTGTTGCGAGCCCCAGAAATTATGAAGATGTTGTTGCGGACCACAAATGTCATGAGGCGATCGCGTGGGCCATAACAGTCACGAGGATATTGGTGCAGGCAACAAATATTGTGAGGATATTGGAGCGTGCCACAAAATTTTAAGAGGATATTGGTAAAATTTGTAGGTCGCAGCTATAACCTTATAACATTTGTGGCCATAAATTCTAAATGAAACTAACAGAAAGTCGAGTCAATTATTTTTATTCGTACTTTTATAAGAATAAAATTACGCAATAACATTTTAACATATTACTTGTTAAAAGGTTTATATAAGTAATATAATTTTGATCAATTTAATAATATTTCAGTGGATATATAAAAGGTACTTAATGTCGTCATTGTAACGTTTAATTGTGTATAAACAACCGGTGTTTAACTCACATCCCTCCAAATAGTTCGAGCAACAATTAAATAGTTTGTGTTACATGCTCCATGTTAGAGCACACTTCCGATATATTAATTTAGTTCAGAAAACATACAAATGTAATAATAACAATGTGTGTAACATTAAAAACAATGTAAGTACTTTCTTTTTAAAATTTTGTCCCATCAATAGACAAGCTAAAAGTTTTTATTAATACCTAATGATTTTATTTTTGTTTTCAATCAAGACAAGGAAGGTCTTTTATCATGGCTTATTTTTTGGGTTCTTTATAGTAGCTTCGTTGGCTTAAAAATAGGTCTTTTAACATGTCTCCTTTTGTTTATCATAAAAAAGGGTATTTTATAATTCATTATTTTGTATCTCAAAATAAATTCTTTTATAATGCATTATTTTGTATCTTATAAAAAGAGTTTTTATATGGCTTTATTTTGTATAACAAACAAAAAGGTCTTTTATCGGTCCTTATTTACTTTCCCAGAAAAAGGGTTTTTATAATATCTTATTTTGTTTCAAAAAGGTCCTTTATAATGCCTTGTTTTGTTTCTCATCAAAAATAATATTTGATAGTGCCTTATTTGGTTTAAAATAGGTTTTTTGTCACGCCTTATTTTAGAGCAAAGGTATTTTGTATCTCAAAACATAAGGAGTTCTTTATAATGCCTTATTTTATTTAAAAAAAGGTCTTTTATCGGGCCTTAAATTATATCTCCGAAAAAAGAGTATTTTATAGTATCTTATATTGTTTAAAAAAAGATCTTTTATTTTACCAGAAACGAGTTGTTACTAAAAAAAATGGTTTATATTCTTAGATATTATCAAAAATAAAATAATTAATAATATATATTGCGAGTAACAGAGTTTTTTTATATCCCATATATTATACGTATAAGTGTGATATTAATATTAGCTAGGAATTGTGATAAATAATAACAAAACAAAAGCAAAAGTTTTTTTTCTACAGTTCTTTATAATACTAACAATTTCATGTTATATAAGTACCAAAATTTAATTTTTTTAATGGTCTTTTATCGTACCAAGATCGTAAAATAATTGGTAAGCGTTATAATTGTCTTAGGGCAATCAATCATTGGTCTAGTGGTTAGCATGTTCGACTACAGACATGAGGTCCTGGGTTCGAGTCCCGGGTCGGGCCAATTCAAAAATCAATATTGAGTTTTCTATTAAGATTTTCTCAATATTTGCCCGAAGTTGGGAAGTTGGCGGTGTGATCCACCCCCGTGCCTCGGAGAGCACGTTAAGCCGTCGGTCCTGCGCCTGATATCTCTCCGGTTGTGTCGGATTACCGTCACATCGGGCTATGAGAGTGAAGGAATAGAGAGTACACTTGTGTACTATGCCTGCCAATCCGCACTGGAGCAGCGTGGTGGGTCTATGCTCTAAAAACCCTCTCTCATATGAGTGAGGAGGCCTATGCCCAGCAGTGGGATGTTAATGGGCTGCTATTTACCTTTTTTAAATCAATTATTGCATAAAGTATCAAATTTTAGTTTAAATATAAATTGTTTGTTTATATTTTTTATCGCAAAATTTATATAATTCCATCTTTTTATTTCGGTTCTTACTGCAAAATAAGAGAACATAGACAAATGAAAAGTACTTGTTAACTCGCTAATGATAAGAGATGAATAATTAACCATATTAGTTTAAGAGCGGTCGAAATGCGACCGTAATTAATTAAAATTAACAGTTTGAAAGTTATGCGTTCAATAAATATTAATTTTTTTCGAATGTAAATAAGTCGAAGGATCCTCTAAATAGTTAATTAAACATCTCTTTCTACAACAGCGAATAGAAATAATTTTTAACCGACTTAAAAAAAAGGAGGAGGTTATCAATTCGTCTGTATTCTTTTTATTTTTGTTTGTTATCTCATATCTCCCGACTGGGTGGACCAATCTTGATGATTTTTTTTTAAATGAAAGGTGGCGCTCGTCATAGGGTCCCATTTTTTTTAAATCCAGTTCTGATGATGGCATCCATGAGAAAACCGGATAAGTCTTAAATTTGCATTAAGCATTTGCGTGACAAATGGTCGAATAACTCTAGATCACATTTTTTTATTGAAAAGGACTTCAGAGGTTGTTTTGTGATAGTTTGGTTAGGTTCTGATGATAGAATCCATGACAAAGTGACGGAACTCTTCAATTCTTAGGAGCAAATGAACGATACTCAACAGAATCTTCTATAGGTTATCCGGATATTTGAGTTGCCTACCGCAACTTCGGTATGGTCAAGTGCTAGTCGTAGTTAAATATGAAGATCAATGGATCTCCTCAACGGCTTACAGTAAGGGTGCGGTTTATGGCAGAAAATATAAGTGTCTGTAATCAAATAGCAATGAGCTTAGGTTTGTTGCTGCATTGCAATACGTTTACTTCAGATTTACTAAAAATAAAAAATAAATAAAAATTTTAACAAAAAAAGAACCGCCTTCAAAACAGACTTACAAATATATTAATATGCTCTAAAAAGTAAGAAAT
>JACTOM010000066.1:201232-237760 GCA_015832385.1 Elymnias hypermnestra | reverse complement strand
GGTGGATGGAGACGCTTCCGCCATGCGTAGGAGGAGGCCGGGGCTAAGACGGGCGGCCCATGATCGACGTCTACCCCCTTAGGGTTAGCTTGTGGCAACACGTACGAAGCCTGTTGCCCGAAAGCGAGGGAAGACAGGTGACATGTCGAGTGCTCCGGGCATGCCATCCGAGCGGAGGAGTTTTGTCTGGGGGAGCCTTGTAGGGCACATCGTAGGCGGGAGTGCGGACGTATTCCGATCCCGTGCTTTCACCAGCGAACATAGGGAGGAGCACCGTCAGATTTTAGCCGGTAAAACTCCGGCATAACTTGCAACGCCTCCCCATGGTATTGCAGGTATCCACGAGGATTTCCTGACGTTAAAAAAAAATTAAATACTGCTGTCTATATGTAAAAATCCCGTCGAAATTGCTTCAGCTGTTTTAAAGATTACTCGCTTTACTATTAGTGGTTTCTTGTTAAATTCCCCGGTAAAGTGTATTTAGGAAATGGAATTTTCTAATTTGTCTGAGTCTGAACTGGGAGGCTTCGGTCGTGGCTATATATCACCATAGGAAACACGTACGCCAAGGCAAAGATATTCATGTTAATTGTCTCTTATCAGATTAGCACGCTTCCATCGTAAGCTGTATTTAAGGTATATACTGTCGAAATTAGATCTGAAGACTCTCTATCAACAATCCTGAGGTATTACTACTAAGCTATAGCTACTTTTTCAAGCTTTGGTGGGGGGTTTATTATAAAGGACAAGTTAAGTATTTATAAAGACAGATGCGGAACTTTTTGTATAGTGTAACGAGAAATACGAGTTATAGTGTTCAGTCAACTTAACAATAAATAATACGAGATGCATTTAATAAGGTTGTTATACCACTTTTTATTTTATTTATACTATATTAGATGTGCTCAAGCCCTAATCTGACTGCCTCATTGGCCTAGTGGTTAGCATGTTCGACTACAGACATGAGGTCCTGGGTTCTATTCCCGGGTCGGGCCATTTCAAAATCGATATTGAGTTTTCTATTAAGATTTTCTCAATATTTGCCCGAAGTTGGGAAGTTGGCGGTGTGATCCACCCCCGTGCCTCGGAGAGCACGTTAAGCCGTCGGTCCTGCGCCTGATCTCTCTCCGGTCGTGTCGGATTACCGTCACATCGGACTATGAGAGTGAAGGAATAGAGAGTGCACTTGTGTACTATGCCTGCCAATCCGCAGTGGAGCAGCGTGGTGGGTCTATGCTCTAAAAACCCTCTCTCATATGAGCGAGGAGGCCTGTGCCCAGCAGTGGGACGTTAATGGGCTGCTACTTACTTTTTACTTACCTAATCTGAGTGGAATAGTGTTTTTTTGGTAGCCTTTTTAATGATTTAGGCTAATTGTTTTACAAAGACACTTACGTATGAATACTTTGCAGTGTTTCACTGCAAATAGTAACTGCTTAAGCCTAATCACTCATAGGAGAGAGGGTTTTTAGAAGATAGATTCACCAAGCTGCTTCACTGCTGATTGGCAGATATAATAAGTACACTCACTATTCCTTCTCTCTCGTAATCCGATGAGAAGGAAATCTAACACAACCGGAGAGAGATCAGGCGCAGGACCGACGGCTTAACTAGCTCTCCGAGGCACGAGGCTTGGAAATGTCGTCAACTTCCCAACTTCAGACAAATATTGAGAAAATCTAAATAAAAAATTCAATATCAACATGTTAACCATTAGATCAACGAGACAATCGATCATATTGATAAAGATTATCAAATATATCTTTAATATATTGCTTTTTATTTCAGTTTTTTTTCGTTATTATGGAGTGGATGCTGGTGTCTGGATATGAAATTTCCTCCTGGGTTCAAATTCGGAGCAGCCACTTCAGCGTATCAAATAGAAGGAGCTTGGAATATCAGTGGTAAGTCAAAGTTGCTTTAAAACTGGTGGGTTCTCACGCGGTTTTTTCTCAACTGTTTTAAAAGTTTTTGCGTCGATTGCCCCGCGGGTTGAATGCCTCTAATTTGGCTCTTGGGGCTTAAGTGTTCATGAAATACTACTAATGGTTATGATTTTTATTGCTAATAGTTAAACTATACAATATTATTCCTTTTTTTTTAATTAAGACTGGTGTAGCGTTAGGTTGCACTAAACTTTGAGATAGTGAAAAAAGTCCGTCTTGTATTTATAGTCTCATATCTTTTAAGTTAAAACTTACCTCAAGGGTTTACATTGTTATTCAAATCACTTATAAAATCAAAATCAAAATAGATACATTCTATAAAATACTACAAAAAACTTTAACGAACTTCGTCGCGACACACGCACCAGTTTGTAACTGATTTATTTTTGTTTTTCTATTGTCTGGTTTTATTTCTACACATCAGTAGTTGACATGAACAATCAAACCTGTGACCTTAATAGGGATTAAAGAAGTAAAGCTGTTGCTTTCGGCCCTTTTTCTTAGCGATAGGTAAGTCAATTTGGGATACTGTACAGTGTCTTGGACGGCAGTAATCCTCCTGATGGAGACTTCTCTGGGTGGAAGTTCACGTGACTACATATTAATATAGGCAAGTCACGAAGACTTTACGAGCATCGCCTGGTTGGGTTAGATTCATAACCGAAAGGGACATCTCGAGTACCGCCAACTGCTAGAACAGTGGTGTTCAGAAGACATGGAATCTCATACAGACTAGTGCAAGTGTTCACTGGACGTGGTTGTTTCGGAAAGTATTACAACACATAAATCTCAGCGGCACCTCTTGGTGTCGATAATTGGGGGAGACTTGTAGGTGGCCAGCATAGAGCGTGCAATGGTCACCAGCAAAACAGGATGTTGAATGAATGCTTGAGGTTGCTCCTGAGTTTCTTGGTATCAATCGCAGATGGTTGGACCTTACCGCCTCCTCATACAGCCTTCAACCCTGATTCAGCTTGATCCGGCATATAATATTAGATTGTGCAAGGGTGTCGCTGATATCCCAATTTAGGATAACGAGGATCCACTGGGCTATAGTGGATAAATATTGTGTTCTTTTGGTCGCGGTGCGTAAAAGTATTTTCCAGCAAAAAAAGGTTAGGAAAGTAAGCCTAATTTAGGGGGGGGGGGGGTGGCATATATATATTGAAAGTGGATATTCACTGTGCTGGCAGCAGTCCCAAGTTCATTTTTTCCACTAAACAGTGATAAGAAGCAGTGTTTTAAAACTTAACTAAGTCTAACCTAGGAAACAAATAACTATTTTCAATAGAGGAAAATCTATTGAGTTTCTTCTGGATAATTTATAATTAGATAGAATAAACCTTCTGGACAGGTGTTAGATTTGTTACTAGCGGATATAATTTAAGCTTCAAAAGAGCTTGTTAAATTTCTCAATATCTTGATTTTGATTCATGAATTGTTTTAACATAAACACCTGTCCAATAGTCGACATAATTAATAAATTAAGTGTAATAAAAAATGTAAGCGTTAATGTACGACAATGAGAGTTATGTACGTTTTAATTGATTGCTTAATTAACTGTTTTTATGACTCAATTCACAACCAGCATGAATATGATTTCCTTTTTTAATTGTATTAAAACAATTTTAAAATTACAGCATGAGTGGATTAAAACTGAGTGACAGAGTAAGAAATAGTGTGATAAGAGAACGTTGTGGTATAAAAGATGACGTAGTGACTAAAATTGAGAAAGGTATGCTTAGATGGTTTGGGCATGTAGAGAAAATGAAGGAAAGGAGACTGACAAAAAGGATTTATGAGTCAAGAGTGAATGCGAAAGTTGGAAGGGGAAGACCAAGGCGAACGTTCCTGGACCAAATCCAGGACATTTTAAATAACGGCCAGGTCAAGAGTACTCTAAACCGACGAACTTGTATGAAAGGTTTAATGAGAATGAAAGAAGCGAAGGAGATATGCAAGGATCGTGGCAAGTGGAAGGATGTTGTCTCTGCCTACCCCTATGGGAATGAGGCGTGATGCTATGTATGTATGTGTTAAAATTACAAACAAACAGTATTAATTATACTCCACAGAAATATACATTTCTTCGAAACTTTTTCTTCGTATTATGATATGAAATTAATTTGTTTCATTCTATATTTTCTGTTTAATATACTAGTAAATAATCCCGGCTTCACACAGTAGAACAAATTATACACATAGTGATAGAATAACATCTATATTTAAATGTAATAATGTCTTTCTTAATATAAAACATAGATAACATCTGCCTGTGTTAGAAATCAGATCAGAGCTTAGTTTATTTTCATGCGAATATCTCAGTAGGCAGAGACAACGTCCTTCCACTTGCCACGATCCTTGCATATCTCATTCTCTTCTTTCATTCTTATTAAACCTTTCATACAAGTTCGTAAGTTTAAAGTACAAAATGTCCTGAATTTGATCCAGAAACGTTCGCCTTGGTCTTCCTCTTCCAGCTTTCGTGTTCACTCTTGACTCATAAATCCTTTTTGTCAGTCTCCTTTCATTCATTCTCTCTACATGCCCAAACCATCTAAGCATACCTTTCTCAATTTTAGTCACTACGTCTTCTTTTATACCACAACGTTCTCTTATCACATCATTTATTATTCTGTCACTCAGTTTTAATCCACTCATGTTTCTCAACGCTCTCATCTCCACCGCATTTATGTTACTTTTGTGATTATTCTGCCACACTCAACATAAGTGTTGGCACCAACACTTCTCTATGCACAGCCAGTCTGGCCATTTGAGACATCATCTGGCTATTCACAAAGGCGCGCAGGGCACCATTTGCCATATTCCCTGCATTTGCTTTCCTTTCAATATCACTCTTCCACTTGTTCCCCATCTATCAAAATATTGCCATTCATCATAGATTCATCTCTTATATAAAGCATAACTTTAGTTTTGTTTACATTCACTTTCATTCCTTTCCCTTTCAAAGCTATATTTATAATATTTAGCATCTCCTGTAGCTCATTAGCGGATGACGCAAGTATTACTTGATCATCAGCGTTGAGTAAACATTTGATGAGTAATTCATTCATTCTTAACCCATACATATTTTGTTTTAAATCTGTCAAACAGTTATCCATGAATAGGTTGAACAGACATGGTGACGCAACACATCCCTGTCGTACCGTTTATTCTGACACAAGCAGAAGAACCCTTACGGAGAGACTTCAATGCTTGAATCAGATATATACCTATTGGTGGAATATTCCATTACAGTACATCCGAATGTATTATTAACACGCAAGTTTTATAGAAATGTGTTATATTCGTTGTAATGATAGGTTAATTGTACATAATTAGTTTTAATACTCGCCAACATGTTATTAAATACTTCAACCTTAACAAATTAAACAATGTATAAACTATATCTAGGCGTGGTCTTTGTAACATTATGAACAAAACAAACAAACACAGTATTATTTTGAATATTAATTATCTCACTGGTGCTAGCAGGGGTCCTGGGTTCATTCCCACCAGGGCAGATTTAAGAAGATTCATTCTCTAATTCACTAACCCTGCCAGAAAAACTACATTTAAACCTTATCCACATATTCGATGTATCAAACTCATGCAATCTTGTGACAGACAAAAAATAGTATAATATTTGTGGCCCCCACAAATATCTTCATAACATTTGTGGCCTGCACCAAAATTACCATAACGTTTGTGACCGGCACAAATATCTTCATAACATTTGTGGCATGTACTAAAATTGTCAAAACATTTGTGGCCCGCGCAAATGTCTTCATAACATTAATGGCTTGTATCAAAACTGTCATAACATTTGTGGCCTGTACGAATATCCTTCTAACATTAGTGACCTGCACCAATATACACATAACATTCGTGGCCTGTACCAAATATATCATAACGTTTGTGGCCTGCACCAAAATTATTATAACATTTGTGGCTTATACCAAAATTGCCATAACATTTGTGGCTTCCACTAATATTCTCGTAACATTAGTCACCTGCACAAAGATATCATAAAATTTGTGGCCCACACAAATATCCTCATAACATTAAACACCTGCACCAAAATTATTAANAATTATCTCACTGGTGCTAGCAGGGGTCCTGGGTTCATTCCCACCAGGGCAGATTTAAGAAGTTTCATTCTCTAATTCTTTAACCCTGCCAGAATCACTACAGTTAAACCTTGACAGACAAAAAATAGTATAATATTTGTGGCCCCCACAAATATCTTCATAACATTTGTGGCCTGCACCAAAATTACCATAACGTTTGTGACCGGCACAAATATCTTCATAACATTTGTGGCCTGTACTAAAATTGTCAAAACATTTGTGGCCCGCACAAATGTTATGAACATTAATGGCTTGTACCAAAACTGTCATAACATTTGTGGCCTGTACGAATATCCTTCTAACATTAGTGACCTGCACCAATATCCACATAACATTCGTGGCCTGTACCAAAATTATCATAACGTTTGTGCCTGCACCAAAATTATTATAACATTTGTGGCCTGTACCAAAATTGCCGTAACATTTGTGGCTTCCACCAATATCCTCGTAAAATTAGTCATCTGCACCAAAATATCATAAAATTTGTGGCCCACACTGATATCCTCATAACATTAATCACCTGCACTAATATTATTGTTACATTTGTGGTCTGTACCAAAATTATCATAAGATTTGTGACTAGCACCAATATCCACATAACATTAGTCACCTGCACCAAAATTATCATAACATTTATGGTCTGTACCAATATCCTCATAACGTTAATAGCCTGCACTAAAATTATGATAACATTTGTGGCCTGCACCAAAATTATTACAACATTTGTGGCCTGTACTAAAATTATCATAACATTTGTGGTCTGTATCAAAATAATCATAAAATTAGTGGCCTGTACCAATAAAATCATAAAATTTGTGGCCTGTGCTAAAATAATCATAAAATTTGTGGCCTGTACCAAAATTATCATAACATTTTTTACTTTTCTATAAGCAAAGGTTGCCGTCCAATGTTGTAGACGTAATATTATCTACAACACATACGATGCCAGGAAGTATCGCTAGTATTGTATATAACCATCTATTAAAAGATACATAATTCATAATTATCCTACCTTTTAAAATTAATCTTTTATGCTAAAAAGCGTGTAAAGTTACCTAACGACATCTTATATAATTATCCAGTTAAAACATGTTTTTATAGTAATTATTTTGCCGACCGTAACCTCAGCCTTTCAACCGTCAATTATAGTTTATTCTGCTGACCGTAACCTCGAAAGGCTAATAATCAACTAGCGGAATTGTTCGTATGGGTTACAATCTTTTGGGAATACAGGGTAATACAGAAAGTTCTTTTGTCATTAGTCTGTCCGTTCGTAATAAATCTACCATCGAGAAACAGATAAAATACTCAGTAGAAACTTAGTATTTGTATTAAGTTATTTTAATGGCACAACTTTAGGGGCCTAAGGCATTCCAAGACGTTCTTGGATGCAGTAAAACCAGGCTTCACAAAAGTTTTAAAAACTTAAGCAGAAGACAGGTAAGGTAAGGTAAGTAGCAGCCCATTAACGTCCCACTGCTGCACAGGCCTCCTCACTCGCATGAGAGAGGGTTTTTAGAGCATAGACCCACTACGCTGCTCCGCTGAGGATTGGCAGGTATAGTACACACAAGTGCACTCTCTATTCCTTCACTCTCATAGTACGGTGTGACGGGAATCCGACACGACCGGAGAGAGATAAGGTAAGACAGGTAAGGTATGCAGTGGCAATTGCAATTGGCCACTACAGTATAAAGGCTATGTTAAAAACATGGGCATTGCGGAAGACTCTACTTGCAGAGCCTGCAATGAGGAAGAGGAGACGATAAGGTACCTATTGTGCGAATGCAATGGCTTAGCTATGACACGATTGAGTCTGCTGAGAGTGGCCTATCCGCAACCAGAAGACTTTAACGGCTCCAACCTGAAGCCTACTCTCAAACTTCTGGAATGGGTTTTTGAGTACATTTAGGGGAGATTAAAGGATGGGGTACAAAAGATCCACAAGGGTCGAAGTGCATCCCCTGCCTCATTGGGCCTGCGAAATAATAATATTCATTTGCAACTGAAAATGAATGTTTCTTATATTGCTTGACAGGTCAGCGCTTAACTGTGATGACACCTGATGGTAAGTGATGATGCAATCTAAGATGGTAGCGTGCTAATTTGGTAAAATACAATTAACATCTAGTGGTTTCTATACAGCATCGTACTGTAACACAAATCTCTTTGCATGGCGTTACGTCTTTCCTGGTAGAGTGGTAATTAGCCACGGCCGAAGCCCTCTACCACTCAGACAAATTATACAAAACGTACCTCTCTCTTTCTATCTTCACTAACTTATATCTGCCTCTAAACTTCCGCTTCGCCCAATCACGCTTTTCATAACGCTCTCGTCACGCCTTCACCAGCTTCTTCCCTGAGTTAAGTGTTGGCAATGAAGTATTACTTCAAGAAATCCAGCTAATTATTTTGTTTATGATCGCAATAGTTTCTTTTAACGATGTCAGGAAATAATTACTGGGAATCTTGATACACAGAATGATCTTTACAATATCTGGGTTTCCCCCTCCGCTGCGCGCGATGTGTTACAGTCCTTACTTAGCTTAATAAATTGTTTGATCCTTTAGCTGTTCAGTGGTATAATTGAATTTCTGATGGATATGACAGATATGTAGCTACACCACCAAACTTTATCCCCTGATTTCGTTATCATTCGTTTTTTTTTGATAGCATCCCTATGGGTTTTAAAGACGTATTCACGTCTAAAGAAAGCATCTAAATCCGTTGTATATTTTCAGAGCTACTCCCAATCAGACGGTGTGACAGACTATATTTATATATGTTAATTGCAATGACCGTAACCTCGAAATCATTATGATTAATCATCACTTGTATTACACCTTAGCATTCCACTCTCTTATAGGTTCGGTCAAGGGCAAACAGGTTATTAAACGCGTAGCCTTTTAAATTATATTTATTGCGTATAAAACTGACCTACGACAGATTTTAGTGTCTTTTTCCTTTTATAAAGTTTTCAATTGTGTTATATTGCAAGAATTAGGTTTAAACGCTTTTTTATGAGCATAAAAAAGGTCATTTCCATAGAGTTTATTACACTATTAATTTAGTATTTATATTTAATAAGTAGCTGGCATAAAAAAGGTTATAGTGAGGGAACGTTTAAAGATAGATATATGATTATAGTTTTTTATGTTAGAACTTTTAAAGGGGAACAATTCTGTCATATATGATTTTTGTCACACTATAACCGTTTACGTAACGCACGAAATGGAAAAAATCGCGATTTTAAAACATTCTTCTTTTAGTTTTAGTGTAGTGGTGTATAGCCTAGAGCCTTCCTTGATAAATAAGCCTCCTAATATTGAAATGATTTTCCAAATCGGATAAGTGAATCCTGAGTTTAGCGCGTTCAAACAAACAGACTTCAGTTTTATAATATTCGAATAAGTATCAATATAAATAACACGGAATTGTCGGTTTCTTACGCCAATAACATTTATACATGTATAATTTAACCCGATAATTATACAAAAAAACAACTTGTTTGATACACACTCATATAAATAAATAAAATACCTTTTATTTTCTACTCCCACACTTCACATTTAAACACAAACTAATTACACAGTAATTATTAGAGAAAAGTGTGATGCCGAAAGTAGCTCAGCTGTTGTTGGGAACCAACCCAACGCTGGTTTTCAGCGGCGACCCGGGACGAACACAATACAAAACATTAAAACTTTTGTATAAACAAAAAAAATATTATAATTAAAATTAGGAAACGTCAGTGACAACTTGACTATTCGCGATTCTCCGTATGTTAAAATAACACACACGCGCACATTTATATATTTTAAGTAAGTATATTTTATTTTAAATAAATTGTAAGTAATAGTGTAACTAGTAAATAGATGGACGAAATTATTAGGGCAGGAACAGAGTGAAACAGATACAAACATACACACATATATATATCCGCTTGACATTCCACCGTGGATGCACGCAGATGTAAACTCAATTTACTGTCCTTGGCAGTGTAAATTCAATAGGTGTAACTTATATTTTGCTTTAAAACTATGTATTGAATTTAAGTGCCAAAAGGGCGGCGGAATATTATTCCAGCATTTTGTTGCGGCATATTTAAATGATGTATTGATGAAGCTAGAGTCAAATAGGCAACGTCACGATCACTTGGCCACTTCAACTTAGATATAGAGTATATTTGTGTATCTGTCAATAGCTGACAGTTATGTCAATCGAAATAAGGTTATACATTAAAAAGTTTATATTGTTAGGTAAGCACTAAAGAGGTTACATTAGAAAAATTGCCATGGTGGTTAAATTTATTTAAAATCTGATGTTCTACGCAACTTTGTTAATTTTTTCTTTATTAAAAACCTGCTCCTGACTATTACGAACAAACAACAAAAGAGTTATTGTAATTAGTCCAGATTTTCTGGCGTAAACTCATTTTTGACAATAGGCTTTGACAATAGAACCTTAATGATGTTGAAACTTATAATTCCAATTAATTATGGTGCAATTTGGACCATGAGACTACCACTAGTATACCTCAAAACCATCCAACCAAAATACCCCTGAACCACCTGAACAGCTGGTTACTAATATAACCATTTGTTCACAGATAAAGGCGTAAACATATGGGATAAAATGACACATGACAATCCAAGCATAATCAGTGACGGTACCAACGGCGACGTGACCTGCGACTCCTACAATCTCTGGAGAGAAGATGTCCGCATGGCCCATGATTTAGGGCTACATTTTTATCGGTAATATTCATTTACTATATAACATAAGTTAAAATTAAACCCCATTTTGGGGAGGGATTAAGGATCAGGCAAATCTCTCCGGGTTCAGTGAGCTGTATGGGGTTCTTCAGGCTTCCGGGGGTTCGATCTTTAATTTTCGGTTCGGCAGAGTTATAGGTTCTTGAATGTTTACAAGTCTCGCTTAGTAGGGGATCTTCTCCGCTCGGGATCTAAGGTGAAATGTGGCATCCATTTTTTTTTGTTCAGAGTGTCTTTAGCTGTTAGCCGTACTGGTTTTTACAGCGTGACCGGAAAGATGAACGGAATCTTAGGGAGGCAGCCAGTTTTCGAGTGCGAGCCCTAATCATGGAAACGTCGTTCCAGGGGCGTCTTCTCCGAGACCGAGCCTCGGCTTGGAACGACGTTATCATTCATCATATATTGGACATTTGGGAGGGTTATGAACTGTTCAAGAGCGTCCCCGGGACCGTGGGTGGAGTCCACGTTCGAGTGACGCCAGAAATCGGGGACATAGACTCCTTCTGCGGAGTCGCTACCTGATTAAGGAAGTTGTCTCTCGTAGTCGAGTCAGCTGAGTCGATAAGGAGGTTTTTGGCCGTCTCTTCCTAGACGGAATGAGGAGGTAGGCCCTATGGGAGGACGCGTTAATCACTAGTGGTTTGTTAGTAGTTCCTATGTTTCATGGCTCTCTCGAAATAATTTTCGGTGAGCGTTTTGAAGTGACTTCTAATCGTGTGGAGTTCTAAATCCCTATTAAGATCTTTTTTACGGAAGTACCAAGGGCATCCCGTAGCAGTCCTCATAAATTTATTTTGTAGTGGATAGCCTGATGTAAGTTTTGTAAAGTGTCACCTTATGGCGAAGTGACATTTTACTCTTCTTGCAGACCAGGCAAACAAACTCTGAGAGAGGGCTTTTATACAACTCTCCTACTGTCATTGCCACAGGAGTAACTATGCCAAATCTGAGCTCAATCGGATCTATAGTATCGAAGATACTCACGTAATTCTCGATTCCGTAAACATATCTAGAAACCTATCCTTAGTGAGCGTCTACTTTGCCATAGGAGTAACTATGCCAAATTTGAAGTCAATCGGATCTATAGTATCGGAGACACTCACGTAATTATCGATTCCGTAAAGATAACTAAAAAAACTATTCTTAGTGAGCGTTGACTTTGCCACAGGAGTAACTATGCCAAATTTGAAGTCAATCGGATCTATAGTATCGAAGATACTCACATAATTCTCGATTCCGTAAATATATTAGAAAACTTATTCTTAGTGAGCGTTTACATTGCGAAACGAATACGTGTTTCGAATTTCAAGTCAATCGTGTGAACGGTTTTAAATATCTCGCTGGGAGAGAATGTTTTTGGCGTATATATCCTGATACTGTGGGAATATGGGGAAAACCTTACTTTGTGAGCGTCTACTTCGCAACAAGAGTTACTATGCTAAATTTGAAGTCAACCGGATCTATAGTATCGGAGATACTCACGTAATTCTCGAAACTGCTTTAGGCGCATGAGGGTTAAATTTTTATGGATGCAACTCATGATTATCGTTTCGAAGATGTGCAACGTTTTCATGCAAATTCGTTTGGTTAGGTACTTTTATTATTTACAAATAACATGTGGCATTTTGATTTGTATCAATTACTATTTCATCAATTCTCTTTTCTAAATTAGAAATTCAAAAATAAAATTTAATTAATAATTTTTATTTACATTTATCATTTGAGATTTCAATAAATTATTTGTATAAGTTTTAGATACTTTTAATATTTTGATGCCAATGAATCTAATTTAATTTAAAACAATATTCTTTTCCATTTGTTTTTGACATTTGACATTGACAACCAACAATATCTGATCGCAACTATAATATTTGATGGATTTTGGCGGGAATCCCCATTCCAGCCAAAATCGTAAAGGTCGCGTTCCGGTTAATTTTTACCACATTGTCTAAAGTTGAAACATTCTGCAATTATCAATTATCTTTTTTATTTAATGACTCTGAGGAGTACATTTTTTAACACATGACTAAATCATAAATAATAATTTTCAGCTTTTCCGTAGCCTGGACCAGGATATTACCTACAGGGTTTCCAAACAAGATCAGCAAAGATGGAGTGAGATATTACAACCAACTAGTCAATGAATTGCTTCGAAAAGGAATCGAACCTGTAATAACTCTGTATCATTACGACCTTCCGCAGTCCATACAAAACCTTGGTACGTTATTTACAAGTTTTTTTTGGAGTCTTAAACTATTTCTTTAATATTTTTTTATAGGCGAAAATTAGGACTAATTCGGTCAGATATATATATGTCGGAGAATAAGAGAGAACGGAGAAGCGTAAAGCACAGGGGCGGAGGGTTCCCCGCCGGTCACAAGGTCACTAATGGGATCCATTATTTAATTTCTCATTCTGTGGGCGTTCTTGGGTAATGTTGGTGCAATCAAACACTTTGTTAATTAATTCGGATCGTAACTACCACTCCGGCAGACCGCCACTCGAGAATTGCCGAGAGACGCGCCGAACTGCCACTTATCCCACGCCGATACACAGATGGCGTCAGCGTTCCACAGACTCTTGCACTCCGACATATATATAGAAGTATATTAAAATAATGCTTGTCTGTATATATATTTATACAGCAAGGACAATATGTTTGTATTTACAGAAGTTGATTAATCAGAATCTTGATGAAAACGTGTTTTAGTGCATATCTCCTTCGCTTCTTTCATTCTCATTAAACCTTTTCTACAAGTTCTTCGGTTTAGAGTTCTTGACCTGGGCCTTATTTAAAATGTTCTGGATTTAGCCCAGAAGCGTTCGCCTTAGTCTTTTCCTTCCAATTTTTCTATTCGCTCTTTACTCATAAATCATTTTGTCAGTCTCCTTTCATTCTCTCTACGTGGCCAAACCATCTAAGCATACCCTTATCAATTTTAGTCACTACATCTTCTTTTATTCCACAACGTTCTCTCATCACATTATTTCTTACTTTGTCACTCAGTTTTAATCCACTCATACTTCTCAACGCTCTCTTCTCTACCGAATTTAATTTACTTTTATGTTTCTTCTACCATACCCAATTTTGAATCTGGACTTTACCTCTTATTTAGGAAAAACTTATAGTTCAAAACAGCACCTTGTCGTTTTCTGTTTCGTTTGCCAAATGCAAAAGAAAGCCTTTCATACAATTTCGTCGGTTTAGAGTTCTTTTGACCTGGCCTAAATTTAAAATGTCCTGGATTTGGTCCACGACCGTTCTCCTTGGTCTTCCCCTTCCAACTTTCCCATTCGCTCTTGCCTCATAAATCCATCTTTTTTGCCACCGCAAAATCTTAAGAAATATATAAATAACATTCTTTAAAAAAGGCATATTATAATGTTGATGAATATTTAAGCAATAGAAATGTTTGGACTTTATTTAAAAGAGTATCCGCTGATTTTCATGCCGGTTTTCCCACTGGAATCAACTTGCCGAATCATCTGTGTTTCAGGGTCAGTGGATCTGTTAATTGCTTTTGGGATGCTGAATGTACAGTATCAATTTTTTGACTTGTGTTTTAGGAGGATGGGCAAACCCTCATATAGCAAACTGGTTTGCGGATTATGCTCGAATTGTTTTCTCTCTATTTGCTGACAGAGTGAAAACTTGGATTACCATAAACGAACCTTTGATACTGTGTGACTACATGTTCAATGTTGGAGACCTTGTTCCAATGGTTCGGGAAGAGCAGCTGGGACCATTTCTATGCAACAAGAACGTATTGTTAGCTCACGCGAAGGCTTGGAGAATTTACGACGAGTATTTTAAACCAAAATATCATGGTATGTTACATTGATCTTCTCTTATTAGATATAAGCTTTTGCTTCATCATGATTCAATCTGCTCAAGAATATATTATGAGGCTTTCAATCCAAAATATCTCGTAGGTCTAATTGATATTATTATATTGGGTAACATTGACATGAGGAGGTTTTTGTGCCAAGAGGCCACCTGGAGAAGTGGCTCTCCGGAGGCACGGAGTTCTTTCCTACCTACTGATGTAGGTGCTAACTTGGCTTAGCTGCTTTGAAAAGTGCCTCCACCAGATCATAGGTCCTGAGGAAATGAGGAAACGCCTGTTTGTCATGAATGTTGTGCACCATTCTTTGTTAAAGTGTCCATTGTGGACATCCCAGTGACATATCTTGTTATTGCTGGTTAGAGGAGAACTTTCACTGGAGAACATAACTTTGCTGTAATGCTCGCAAGTGAAGTAGGATGAAAGGTGGTTGCCTTCTTTTGAAAGACTGTCATTGAATTTTAGAACATTATAATCGGTTTCATCAGGTCACTAGAGTAGAATGCGGTTGGGAAACTTTAGTGATCTCACTCATGTGTGAGGAGGAATTCCTAGGGATTCGGAAGGTATTTTGGCTTTCAGCCAGTCCCACACTCCCGATTGAAGAAATTCTTCCATCGGTGTGAAGAAATATTATGATGCTTTTCGTGGTAATTGAATTAGTTCTTTACTTCTTATCTTCTGTCTCTTATGCAGACGAAGTTGTGCAGATTTAGAACTATATTCGTACGACATTAGTTTTTCTGGTATTCTAAATAATTTATTTTCTACAGGCATGGTTTCGATAGCTAATAATCCCATATGGCTGGAGCCTGCTTCACCGGAATATGAAGAGCTAACGGAACTTGCAAGGGAATTCGGAGTAAGATATAAGATCAATTTTTTTATTGGTGTCAGGTTAGCTCTTGACTGCTATCTCACGGGATGGTTAATAATGATACAGTCCAAAAACTGCAAAACTAGGTAACAGGTAATTTAGGTAGGGTGCTAACTAGTCACGGTCTTGCCATCAACGAGACTCATGAGATTTGTTTAGATACATGAGTTTTCTCAAGAGATACAATAGGTTTCTGCCCAGGATTCCATCTCGCGATCGTATTAGAAAACCTCTCTCTCTAATCACTAGGTCATCCTGACCTGTTTTGCTAGCAGACTAGTGATAGTATAGAATTTTATGTTTCCAAATAGGTTGGACGTTATTCGGATCCAATTTACTCCAAGGAAGGTGGTTGGCCTCCTGCCATTGAGAAACTTATGTCGAAGTACAGCATGAAGCAGGGTTACCCTTACTCGAGACTGCCTCCATTCACCAACGATGAAAGGAAACTAATACAAGGCATGTCTTTTTATATTAAAATAACAAATCTTCACGTATCCCTTAAGATTAAAAATTTAACTTGCACAAGATATTTTGATATTTCCTCCACAAAATACTCCTTATACTTAGGAGTGCAATGCTTATTAGCGCAAGGGAGTGGAGGCTTGTGGCCTATTGTGACCCTTGAGAGGCAATGGGGGAGACTGTAAATGCTCCTCTTCTTGGGCGCTGGAAATCGAGTCTTCCCGTGAATGCATCGTAATTTTTCCAGAGGGAATCATCTGGAGTACCGTAGTAAATTGGGTCTACTGATCTTCTGTGGTTCCGAAAATGGATGGGGAGATTATGTCTGGGTTTTAATAGGTATTCTGGCCTGCTGCGAGTCTCTCGATTAGATTTTAGACTGCTCCTATAATGCCATGCCTCAGCGTCAAAAATAGATACTCGCATATACAAAACATAAACAGAAACACAGCCCTTTATATACATATATTTTTATTTATGTATTTTATACTGTCATGTTATTGTTCTCCTTTATATTTTTTTGTTGCGCCACCTGCTTTCTTTCACTTACAGGTTCCTTTACCCAAAGGTTGTCTGTTAAGAGATTGCTTATGCAATAAGATCGCCTTTGGATGCTTTGGTTCCTAAACTATTATTTAAGCTTTCCTGTATTGTTTTAAAGCAAAAGTAAGCAAAGCTCTTACCCATGCCTCCCCATGCTTACGTAAACATTAAATCATAAATGTTTTTTTTTGTATTGTAATTATATTTTTGAATGTTATAACTATAATCTTAAAAATAATAAAATAGACTCAGGAAATTATTAGATTTCACTGATACAGTATTCAACATAGAGTAAAGGACAAAATTATTATAATGTTACGAACATAACAAAGCTATTTGACAAAATTAAGTCTTCAGTTCATGATTTTAAGTTTTCAACGATATTGGATTGCTGCTCAGTGTTGTGAGCCTAGGCTCGTAGACAAGTCAATTTTGAAGATGGCTAACGGTGAAAAAAATTTATTATAATGACCTTTCATATCGAAACTTATCGAAAAATGAAACGTCACTCCCATACATTTTTTAAGCGTTAGCAATCTTCGAAAGTGATTTGTCTACGGGCCCAGGCTCACTTTCAACCGATTTTGAAATATCTACGTCCTTCTCAGCGTTATTCAACATTATAGTGCTCTAAATTTTGAATAATGTATGTCAGTACATTAGCACGACGATCAGCGACCCTTAGAGGCTTTCACGCACATGACCATGACGTAATCATCATCTAGACTCCCCTACCACCCACGTCATCCATAATAAGCAAATCTAAGACTCCCCCATCCCCCTATAATGCTTATATAATACTTGAACGACCCCATATATGCCACATACATACTCAGTCACGTCCACGTGTACACTCTCTTACGTCTAAATACACTTTCAAAAATTCAAAAGTGTATGCAAAAAATGACTGCCTCATTGGTCTAGTGGTTAGCATGTTCGACTACTGACATGAGGTCCTGGGTTCGAGTACCTGGTCGGGCCAATTCAAAAATGGATATTGAGTTTTCTATTAAGATTTTCTCAATATTAGCCCGAAGTTGGGACGTTGGCGGTGTGATCCACCCTCGTGCCTCGGAGAGCACGTTAAGCCGTCGGTCCTGCGCCTGATCTCGCTCCGGTTGTGTCGTATTGCCGTCACGTCAGACTATGAGAGTGAAGGAATAGAGAGTACACATGTGTACTGTGCCTGCCAATCCGCAGCGGAGCAGCGTGGTGAGTCTATGCTCTAAAAACCCTCTCTCATATGAGTGAGGAGGCCTATGCCCAACAGTGGGACGTTAATAGGCTGCTACTTACCTTACCTTTTATGCAAAAAAAGTGTAGTAACCCACTAGGTTTTACCGTTTAATTTCATGTTCTGTTACCAGATTAAATTATTTCAGAATACTTTTTTTCTAGTGATGTGATTTGATTTGATTTTTTTACAGGTACATATGATTATTATAGTCTCAATTTCTACACGAATCGTCTGGTTCGAGCTGCTAAGCCAGGCGAGATCCCAGGACCGTGGTTCGCGTCGGGATCAAAGGAACTGAATGTCATATTAGAAACTGACCCTAAATGGACTTTCAGCGATTTCAAGTTCATAGCGGTAATTATAGATCTATATACTAGCGATTAATTCAGCTTAATACGATAGTAAATCATATTATCTTAACTTAAATTGTAAAGAGGAAACACATAGCATCACACCTCATTTCCATAGGGGTAGGCAGAGACAACGTCCTTCCACTTGCCACGATCCTTGCATATCTCCTTCGCTTCTTTCATTCTCATTAAACCTTTCATAAAAGTTCGTCGGTTTAGGGTACTCTTGTACTGGCCCTTATTTAAAATGTCCTGGATTTGGTCCATGAACGTTCGCCTTGGTCTTCCCCTTCCAACTTTCGCATTCACTCTTGACTCATAAATCCTTTTTGTCAGTCTCCTTTCATTCATTCTCTCTACATGCCCAAACCATCTAAGCATACCTTTCTCAATTTTAGTCACTACGTCTTCTTTTATACCATATTTGTGTTTTATATGTACGTTTGCAATGTTTTTTCACAATTAGAAAGCTACATCTTACACTGAGCGACATAGGCTATATTACTTCCTCAAAAAAAATTAGTGATCCTTAATAGAAATGCATTAATACAACCAAGGTGTGGAGAAATTGGGCACATAAAACCTGTTATCGCGTGTGCTGCGGAAACTATTGATGATAAAACAAAACAATGTTCTGCAATATTATAAAATATATTAAATTCTACAAAAAAGACTGCCTCATCGGTCTAGTGGTTAGCATGTTCGACTATAGACATGAGTTCCTGGGTTCGAGTCCCGGGTCGGGCCAATTAAAAAATCAATATTGAGTTTTCTATTAAGATTTTCTCAATATTTGCCCGAAGTTGGGAAGTTGGCGGTGTGATCCACCCCCGTGCCTCGGAGAGCACGTTAAGCCGTCGGTCCTGCGCCTGATCTCTCTCCGGTCGTGTCGGATTCCCGTCACATCGGACTATGAGAGTGAAGGAATAGAGAGTGCACTTGTGTACTATGCCTGCCAATCCGCAGTGGAGCAGCGTGGTGGGTCTATGCTCTAAAAACCCTCGCTCCTCGGAGTGAGGAGGCCTGTGCCCAGTAGTGGGACGTTAATGGGCTGCTACTTACTTACTTACTACAAAAAAGTCCATGATGCCATATGTCCAACTACTGTAGTTATGCCGCTATAACTACTTTTTAAATTTTAAAAGTTTATAAAAATGCTGACGATAATCAAACCACATTATTCATACCTGAGTATGAAATCCATGTCCTATAAGATTTTCTTTAAATATCCACAGCAATTGTTAGCTTGATATAAATAAAAAATAGATACATCGGTGGGCACCATTGGTATCCTTGGAATATGAGCTAACTCACCAGCAACAGGCCCAGTTGTAAGGGTCGCTACAATTTTTGATATTTTTAAATTCGTTATATCTTTTGAATTGAATGTCCGATTTTAATAATTTAAAAAGTATTTTACGGATATTAAAACAGTCTTTAATAAAATATTTAATAGAATAAGGATAAATAAACAGTTATGAATAATATGGTTTGATTATTGTCGCCACTTTTATTAACATTTAAAATGTAAAGAAACAGTTATTGTGGCATAACTACAGTAGTTGGACATATGGTATCATGGACTTTTTTATAGATATTAATACGTTCTATAATATTGTAGAACATTTTTTATTATATCATCAATAGTTTCCCCACGCGATGGCAGATTTTTTGTGACTAATTTTTTCACACCTTGGGTTACATTAATGCATTTTATTTAGGGATCCCTACTTTTACTGAGAAAGTAATATAGCTTATGTCGCTTAGTGAAAATGCAGCTTTTTAATGATGCAAAAATTTATTAAATCGGTCCAGTAGTTTTAATGTGAAGACATTACAAACATACGTACTAAACATCAAGACATGTCAATACACTTATAGTGCCGGAAATTTCATGATTATTATACAAGTGCCTTTTAAATATGTACATAATAATTTTACAGGTAACTCCGAAGGGTATTCGAAGTCAAATACTGTGGATTAATCAGCGTTATAATAATGTCAGCATATTGATAACAGAGAATGGCTTTGCAACCACTGATCGAAGTATCCATGATCCTACACGGATTGCCTTCATAAGGGAATATTTGAAAGAGGTAAGGTAGTATGTAATTTTCATCTTTCTATAAAAACTAGTGATCGAAATTCGGCCATAATTTGTTTAAATTATAAGTTACAAAATGCAATAATCTATTTATATAATAATGTGTCCCTATTTCCCTATGTCACTGCATTCCCACGGCCGGATCGGAAAATTTCTAATGAAACCTTCTTAGTACTTTTCACAATATAATGACATCTTCTTAGTATTTTAACAATATAAACTATTGTAATAAAACTTTCGTAGTGTTTTTGACGATATAAACTTTTCTAATGTAACCTTTTTAGTGTTTTAACAATAAAAAAAATTCTAATGAAACCTTCTTAGTACTTTTCACAATATAATGACATCTTCTTAGTATATTAACAATATAAACTTTTGTAAAGAAACCGTCTTAGTATTTTTCTCACTATAATGAAATCTTCTGAGTATTTTAACAATATAAACTATTGTAATAAAACTTTCGTAGTGTTTTTGA
This sequence comes from Elymnias hypermnestra, assembly GCA_015832385.1. NCBI lineage: Eukaryota > Metazoa > Arthropoda > Insecta > Lepidoptera > Nymphalidae > Elymnias > Elymnias hypermnestra. The sequence goes on along the minus strand of JACTOM010000066.1, from coordinate 217,013 downwards.
CAATATAAAATTTTGTAATGGAACCTTTTTAGTGTTTTAACAAAAAAAAAAATTCTAATGAAACCTTCTAAGTACTATTCACAATATAATGACATTTTTTTAGTATTTCAACAATATAAACTTTTCTATTAAAACCTTCTTAGACCTTTTCGCAATATAATAAAATCTTCTTAGTATTCTATCAATAAAAACTTTCGTAGTGTAATTATCGATTTTTGTTAATCTTGTAGCTATAGTTTATTTTATATAATTTTTCTTATATTTAGCTTTAGTCGGAGTGGGTACTGGTTCCTGAAACACAGTTAGATCTAGTTCAGGAGCCAGTAACTCACGTTATTTAAGAGCCAATTGTAAACAATAAACTATTGTAAGCAATTGTAAACTTATAATAAAAAAAACCTTCTGCTCTTCTTTATATAAACCTATTTTTATGTATAGATTATATTAGAATTATGTTTATATTTAAATAGATATTGCTCGCGATAAAAGATGGCGCCAACGTAATCGGATACACGGTGTGGTCGTTAATGGACAACTTTGAGTGGATGTTCGGATACACGTATGTTAAACCAACAGTTTATCAAAACTAACATTATAAAGCGTTTGTGTTTTTGTATGTTTGTAATGTTTACACACAAAAGCTACTGGGTTACTAGACAAGTTACTTTCGAAGATTGCTAACGCTCAAAAATGTATGGGAATGACGTTTATAATCGAAAAATTAAACGTCATTCCCACACATTTTTTGAGCGTTAGCAATCTTCGAAAGTAACTTGTCTACGGGCCCTGGACTGATTTCGAAAATTTTTCAACCATTAGAAAGCTTTATTTTTACTGAGCGTGGTAGGCTTTATTACTATCTTGAAAAAATAGGGATCCGTAACAAAAATGCATTAATGTAACCCAAGGTGTGAAACAAAAAATCTGTTACCGCCTGCGCTGCGAAAACTATTGAAGATAGAACAAAAAAATGTTCTGCAATATTATAAAACGTATTAATATCGTTATTTTATTAAAGTTTAGTACTTTAGTAGTTTAGTAGCTTTTCCAGCAGAGGTCCTGAGGTAGGGCGAATTTAGGAAATATTGTGTCTGACTCTGGACTGGTGGAAGGTTTCGGCCGCGGCTAGTTACCTCCCTACCAGTAAAGATGTACCATCAAACAAAGAGATTTGTGTTGCGATATAATGCTCTGTAGGAAACCATAAGAGGTAAATTGCCTCTTACCAGATTAACGCCTTGTTAGACTATATTATCACTTATCATCAGGTGTGATCACACCTTACATTTGCTCAATTTTTTTGTCAATGTGGAAGTATAGCGAACGGCGTTCAGTTGAGCCGTCAAGACCAATATTCCGATGTCCATAGCTCGCATCAGCTGTTTCATAAAGCGACATTTGACGGCTTCGATCTCTGGTAGGGTGTATTTAGGAAATTGCTTTTCGAATCTGTCTGAATCTGGACTGGTGGCTTCGATTCCACCCTACCAGCAAAGACGTACTGTAAAGCATAAGAGGTGACTGTATTACAACTTATCATCATCACTGATCATAGTTAAGCGCTAACTTGTCAGTAATAGCTAAGCATAAGAGGTGAATTGCCCCTTACCAGTTTAATGCGCATTCGTCTTAGTGAGTTATTACTTACTATCAGGTGTGATATCAGTCAAGCGCTAACTTGTCAGTAATAGCTAAGCATAAGAGGTGAATTGCCCCTTACCAGTTTAACGCGCATTCATCTTAGAGTGAGTCATCACTTATCATCAGGTGTGATCACAGTCAAGCGCTAACTTGTCAGAAATTGCTAAGCATAAGAGGTGAATTGCCCCTTANTACGACACTATTGGTTTGCCGTAACATGCTTTTACCGGTGCATAGAAGGAAATTCTGCCGTAAAATTTACGACACAACTATTTTACTGGTATTTTCTTTTACCAGACTTAATGAAAGTTTGTCATATATTTACGACATGATTTTGTTTTCCAGTACTTGCTTTTACCGTACTTGCACTGAAGAGGTCCCTTGTAAATTTTACGACACTATTGGTTTGCCGTAACATGCTTTTACCGGTGCATAGAAGGAAATTCTGCCGTAAAATTTACGACACAACTATTTTACTGGTATTTTCTTTTACCAGACTTAATGAAAGTTTGTCATATATTTACGACATGATTTTGTTTTCCAGTACTTGCTTTTACCGTACTTGCACTGAAGAGGTCCCTTGTAAATTTTACGACACTATTGGTTTGCCGTAACATGCTTTTACCGGTGCATAGAAGGAAATTCTGCCGTAAAATTTACGACACAACTATTTTACTGGTATTTTCTTTTACCAGACTTAATGAAAGTTTGTCATATATTTACGACATGATTTTGTTTTCCAGTACTTGCTTTTACCGTACTTGCACTGAAGAGGTCCCTTGTAAATTTTACGACACTATTGGTTTGCCGTAACATGCTTTTACCGGTGCATAGAAGGAAATTCTGCCGTAAAATTTACGACACAACTATTTTACTGGTATTTTCTTTTACCAGACTTAATGAAAGTTTGTCATATATTTACGACATGATTTTGTTTTCCAGTACTTGCTTTTACCGTACTTGCACTGAAGAGGTCCCTTGTAAATTTTACGACACTATTGGTTTGCCGTAACATGCTTTTACCGGTGCATAGAAGGAAATTCTGCCGTAAAATTTACGACACAACTATTTTACTGGTATTTTCTTTTACCAGACTTAATGAAAGTTTGTCATATATTTACGACATGATTTTGTTTTCCAGTACTTGCTTTTACCGTACTTGCACTGAAGAGGTCCCTTGTAAATTTTACGACACTATTGGTTTGCCGTAACATGCTTTTACCGGTGCATAGAAGGAAATTCTGCCGTAAAATTTACGACACAACTATTTTACTGGTATTTTCTTTTACCAGACTTAATGAAAGTTTGTCATATATTTACGACATGATTTTGTTTTCCAGTACTTGCTTTTACCGTACTTGCACTGAAGAGGTCCCTTGTAAATTTTACGACACTATTGGTTTGCCGTAACATGCTTTTACCGGTGCATAGAAGGAAATTCTGCCGTAAAATTTACGACATAACTATTTTACTGGTTTTTCTTTTACCGGACTTGCATCGAAGGTAATTCTATCGTAAAATTTGCAACACATCTATTTTAGTGGTATTTTTTTTACTGGACTTGCATCTAAGGAAAGTTTGTTATAAATTTACGACACGATTTGTTTTCCAGTATTTGTTTTTACCGTACGTACACTGAAGGGGTCTCTCGTAAATTTTACGACACTATTAGTTTTCTGGTACATGCTTTTACCGGTGCATCGAAAGAAATTCTGTCGTAAAATTTACGACACAACTATTTCACTAGTATTTTCTTTTACCGGACTTCATCTAAAGTAAGTCTGTCATAAATTTACGACTATTTCCGGTACTTGCACCAAATCGAATTCTGTCGTAAAATTTACGACACAATTATTTTCCTGGTACTTTACCGGACTTGCATCGAAAGGAAATGTGTCGTAAAATTTACGGATTTGCAAAGGTTATATTTGATGTGTAACTAAGAAAACATGAGTTCCGATAATACATTTAGTTTGGCAAAACATGGAAGAAAAGAGGAACAAATACAGCCCGAAAAAAAGGCAAAAATTTATATAATCTAATAAATAATGCATGTCTAAGTAACTTAAATAACTTATTTCGGACATTTGTGTTGGTTAGGATAATATCGAGTGCGGCAATATGTAATGACAAATTTCTTGTCGTAAAAAGTACGACTGTCAGCGTTCAATTTTAGCGCAAATACTCTGAAGATTAATATCTAAGATTGTATTTATAAGTGACTGCCTCATTGGTCTAGTGGTCAGCTTGTTTGGCTTACAGACATGAGGTCCTGGGTTCTAGTCCCGATATTGAGTTTTCGGATATGAAACTATTGTAGTAGTAGTGTTGCCGTCGGTCCTGCTCCTGATCTCTCTCCGGCCGTGTAAGATTGCCGACGCATCAAACTGTGAGAGTGAAGGAATATAACACTTATGTACTATACCCACAGTGGAGCACAGTAATGGGTCTATGCTCTATAAAACCTTCTCTCTTGTAAATGAGGAGCCCAGTGTCCAGCAGTGGGACGTTAATGGGTTGCTACTTACCTTTTTACTTTTATTGGTCAGTAAAACATCAACTGACTGAATATTTATTGACTTTCTTGTCGAAAAATGTACTACTTGTATTTTCGGACACATTCGGTACAAGACATACGGGGAGACCGCTTCCAAAGACGAAGACAAACGACAGTACTAATGACACCTTGGACGATGGGATGGAAAACATCAATCATGATTAAAAAAACATGACTAAAACGTTTTATTAACATTATATAACGATAATTTCATAAAAAAATGCATTACTTTATTAAAGAACCCAAAAATGAAACACCATCAGCTAATGCTCGGGTCAATGAACGCACGCGACCGGCACCAGTGTGCGTTTAAAAGAAACGACTAAGTTGAGCAAAAGTGCTAAAAACTATCTCGCCGTGCCCTTGAAAGCACTGATCAACGCACTCGGTCAATTTAGTCGTTTCTTTTATACGCACACCAGTAAACGCCGCGTGCGTTCGTTGACCCGACCATTATCTGATTGTGTTTCATTATTAGTTACGTACGTACATTTTTACAAATTTTTTTTTTATTCAGGATCGCTCCCTTTTCTTTTGCCATCATTAAAGATGTCATTAGTAATATCGTCTGTCTTCGTTTTCTCGTCTTTGATTTACTAACACCTTGTGTATAGTCTTAAACGTCATCGATTGCGTATAATTAGTACACTAGTATCTAAGATGTAAATATTTCTTAATTTATTTTCATTGTCTACTAATAATTATAATGTGTTTAAATTCGCATATAATGCAGGAGGATATATTTAAAATAGGTTTATAATAATATTGAATTCTTGGTGTTTCTTCATTAAAATAAGTGCAAAAGCAGTTCTGTCTGTCTGTCGCGTTTTCATGACAAAACTACTAAACAGATTTACATGAAATTTGATATAAAGATAGTCTAAAGCTTGAGAAAGGACAAAGACTACTTTTAAATGCGAAAAAGGGTTGTAAATGATGGAAGTATTGTGAGTTTTAGAGTTAGAAGCTTGAAATTTGTTTTTTAGAGTGTTGATTATATATAAATAAATACGACATTGAAAATAACAATCCTTAGTAATGCGAAAGTAAATTTATCAGTCGTTTTCACGACAAAACGAAAAAAATTCACGTAATTTGGTAAACAGATAGTCTAGGGCCTGAGAAAGTACAATATACTCTTATGTTAAAGTATGTGTACATATGTGTAAATGCTATCCAGAAACACTATTCGACGCGGACGAAGTCGCGGAGACAGCTAGTCATTTATCCCACTAGAATTCAACTCACCGACACCGACTCCAAATATAAGAATATGCAATTATTTCTTACTTTTTAGAGCATATTAATATATTTGTAAGTCTGTTTTGAAGGCGGTTCTTTTTTTGTTAAAATTTTTGATTTTTAGTGAATCTGAAGTAAACGTGTTGCAATGCAGCAACAAACGTAAGCTCATTGCTATTTGATTACAGACACTTATATTTTCTGCCTTAAACCGCACCCTTACTGTAAGCCGTTGAGGAGTTCCATTGATCTTCATATTTAACTACGACTAGCACTTGACCATATCGAAGTTACGGTAGGCAACTCAAATATCTGGATAGCCTATATGTTCCTAAGAATTTAAGAGTTCCGTCACTTTGTCATGGATGCCATCGCCAGAACCTAACCAAACTATCACAAAACAATCTTTGAAGTATATCCTTTCCTATAAAAAAAGAATCATCGAAATCGGTTGGCGTGATCTTGAGTTATTCGTCCATTTGTCGCGCACATGCAAATTTAACACTTGATGATGTGACACTATGATGAGCACCACCTTTCATTTAAAAAAAAATCATCAAGATCGGTCCATCCAATCGGGAGTGAGGTAACAAATAAAAAAAATTACAGTCGAATTGATAACCTCCTCCTTTTCTTGAAGTCGGTTAAAAGATACCTTAAATGGTCTATTTATTGTTCCTATGTGAATTATGAATTTAAATAAGCTACCACGAAAACTTATTCATGTATTATATTTAATTTATTAGAGAGGATTTTTTTTACATGTCATAGTATTCTGCTAAATAGATATCTTCTGAAAATGAAGTGAAATTCATTAATGAAAACAGTTCCCTAAACGAATTATTTTCGGGGTTACACCAAGGCAGCATATTAGGTCCTATTTTGTATTTAATATACACGGCTGATCTACCAACAAATGCTACTGAAGTTACTGCCACATATGCAGATGATACAGCTCCTTTTTTAGTTCACGAGGATCCTTTTATAGCACCAGCCAATGTTCAATCACAAATACAGAAAGTAGAGACAATGGCGTATTAAGGCAAATCATAAAAATATATCTTAAATAATCTATGAATTGGTTCCTATGTAAATTATGAATGTAAATAAATTTACACAGAAACTTATTCATGTATTATAAGTAATTTATTACAATTATGTTTAAATGTCATAGAGGTTTATTAAATAAATATCTTCTGAAATTGGACTTTGTTTAATTCTTCTCTTTACCTCTTTCTAATTTATCTAAGTCGGAAATGTTGGGAGGCTTATTATCTAAAGTCAGATAATTTTTTTTACCCTAGTGGAAATCAAACCCAGTCCATTTGCTATTGAAGCAAGTATTCCAGTAAGACCATCATATCATTTCCTGTTTAACTATATATGTGAGGCTTAATCTGTTAGCAATAAAAAAGCTGCAAAAGCTGTGACACGTACAAGGTTATGTACTCGCGCACAGTTATTAATTTTACAACCTTTTTGATTATTTTTTATACAATTTACCAGAACTCATTATGTGAACGATCTTTTGTAAAACCATTTATGAATATACGTTTCGTGGAGTTAAAAGACTGGTTATAACTGTCAGCTTATTCAGCGAAATATTAATGTAATAATGATGTTAATAAAGGGTTTCGCGAAAGTTTTTTTATGTGCTTTCCCTTAGGACTGCCTCATTGGTCTAGTGGTTAGCATGTTCGACTACAGACATGAGGTCCTGGGTTCGAGTCCCGGGTCGGGCCAATTCAAAAATCAATATTGAGTTTTCTATTAAGATTTTCTCAATATTTGCCCGAAGTTGGGAAGTTGGCGGTGTGATCCACCCCCGTGCCTCGGAGAGCACGTTAAGCCGTCGGTCCTGCGCCTGATCTCTCTCCGGTCGTGTCGGATTCCCGTCACATCGGACAATGAGAGTGAAGGAATAGAGAGTGCCCTTGTGTACTATGCCTGCCAATCCGTAGTGGAGCAGCGTGGTGGGTCTATGCTCTAAAAACCCTCGCTCCTCGGAGTGAGGAGGCCTGTGCCCAGTAGTGGGACGTTAATGGGCTGCTACTTACATTCCCTTAGGAAACTCTTGCTGGATAGCATTTATCATGGTTCCAATGAGAAATTTTCGATGGGAGTTGTTTTTTATACAAAATAGTAGTCTCACTGATGAAGGGTTATGAACGAGAGAAGGAGAATCCCGTGGCTGCTTTCTCTCACCATTAAATGCGACAGCTGTGATGTCTCAGTCAGGAATTAACAGGTTACCGTTGGATTTGAATTGGTATTGCGAAGTCTTCTTTGCCAGTCCTAATTGCCTTTAAAGAGCATAATATTTTGAAATAAATTTGTTTACTATATTGAAATAATTTTTGAGTAAAGGACACTAAACGCGTCACAAGTGCGCAAGAGTTACATTTTGTTTTTTTTTTGTGTAAAACTTGTTCTTATTTTCTTCTCATTATTAAAGCCAATCAATCATATTGATTATGATTATTCTTGTAATTAATTTTATTCCCTGCGTAAGGATTACGACACTGAAGGTTAATTGAAAAATCATATTATAAATAGATAAAATGAGCTTTGGAGTTAATAAATTGTTCTAACTAAAACCAAACAAATTGAGACAACATTATAACGATGATGTCCTTTAATGACACCATGAGAAGTGTATCCTAATATAATTTAAAACCACTCAGTCGCATATGTCTGGCTGTTCGTGATTTACTCGAAAACTACTGTATAGATTTACATACGGTTTTCGTCAATAGATAGAATAATTAATGAGGAAGGTTCAGGTATATCATTTGTCAAGGTTTTCTCTAAATATACATACAAAAATTGAATCATAAGTTCTTCATTAAAGTAAGCTCACAGATGGAAACAGCTAGTTTTGCATAAAAACAGTTTGTTAAGTTTCGGTACATGATAGCTGCGAGAACTTATAGCCTCCCATGACTGGCGATGTTCTCAGGATCAGGGTTCCAAGCAAACAGGCTCTGATCCAAAAGTGGAAAGAGGACTTTTGGTCCACAACAGCGGGTGTAGCAACTTTAGAAACTATCTGTTCTCACTTGGAGCAATAGCTTTCAAGGGGGCATGGGACGCTTTCCTACTGACTGAAGCAGGTTCTGCCAAGGCTTGGCAGCTTCGGAATGTTCCTGCATCAAATTAGTCGGAAGGGGTCGTCCGCTTTCAATTAGTGTGGAGCAGCTATCAATTCAGTGACAGATTGTGCTGCCTGTAGTCCCCACTCAGCGTTACCTTATGGTGGAGCTGATCGACGAAGGTCTCCAGCAAATCCCCAGTCGGATCTATCTGGGGCACCAGGGAGGAATACGTTAGTAGATCTTCTGGTTTCTCACTTAAATATAAAGAGTGTTCTGTTGGGTTTATGCCTATTTACATTTCATCATTTCCATCTCGTAAAAGCCTTGTTTTGCATTAAAAAGTAGCATGTATCGTTTCTCAGGCTCTAGACTATCTGTGTACCAAATTTCATTTAAATCGGTTCAGTAGTTTTGGCGTAAAAGCGTGGCAAAGAGACAGAGTTACTATTTCATTAATAATTTTAGTAACGCTTGTTATTTTACATCCTTGAGGGTAAAACTTGTACAAATTTTGAATGTTATACTTATTTATAACGAATCAACAGCATAAAGAATAAAATACAAGATTTTAGCTCTAAAAATAACGATACATCCATCTCTTAAAAGCTTTTTTTTGTATCGAAAAGTAAACTTGTAAAAAATGTCCTTTCTGAGGCTTAAAATTCATTTAAATTGGTTTAGTAGTTTGGGTGTTAAAGCGTCACAAATAGACAAGTTACTATTGCATTTACCGTTGAAGCAGCTTAGTCGGTCAATGCTCAATAAAAACCCACTCTCACATAAGCAGGCCTATGCCCAGCAGTGGGACGTTAACAGACTGATTATAGGCGCAAAAAAGGCTTAACAAACTGTTTTTGAATCGTAGAACTGGCTTAAAGACTATCTGTCGTGTTTTCACATCAAAACTACTAAATCGATTTAAATGAAATTTGGTACACAGATAGTCCAGAGCCTGAAAAAGAACATAGGATACTTTTTAATGCGAAAAAAGGATTGCAAGGGATGGAAGTATCTTCACAAATGAGTATAACATTCAAAATTTGTACAAGTTTTACCCTCAAGGATGTAAAATAACACTTCTTACCAATATTATTAATGCAATAGTAACTCTGTCTCTCTGTAGCGCTTTTACGCCAAAACTACAGTACCGATTTAAATAAAATTTGGTACACAGACAGTGTAGAGTCTCAGAAAGGAATATGTCTTATTTGTAAAACTAATTAATCTAAAATGTTAACCAAAAACACAATTCCACGCTGACGAACTCCCGGGCACTAATGGAAGGTTATTAGTGTAAATATGTTTTTTACCTATTGCTTGATATATCTCATTAATTGAGGTAGATGACGTAAACGTTTTTTTTTAATACTATTCTGCAACCTTACAGTAACAATGAGTGCTCTTGAAAAACAACAAATTATCGTAAAACAATTCTTAAATTGCACACATTTACGCCATATATAACTTCGGAACACGAGCTTTTTATAAATCAATCGTAGTCTAGCTAAGAACAAGACGTGATCAGATATATTTAACTTAAACCTTATAATACAGTTATTTATTAGATAGTTTATTCACTAAGCCATGTTCTACCGAACAATTATTGTGTGGTAAGTTTATTAATTGTGTCTCCAAAACATTTTTACAGTTAAAATAAAGTGTATGTAATTCAGTGGATAAAACCAGTGTATATTGTGCTTTTTTAGCTAATATTGTGTAAGCTATCTTTATTTATAATTTAAACTAATTATTTTACAATAAACGCCTACGTATAGATAATCTAATGAGCAATGAAACTTTCTGGAGCTTTAGACTATCTGTGTATCAAATTTCATTTAAATTGGTTCAGTAATTATGACGTAAAAACGCCATAGACAGACTTATAGAGTTACTTACATATTTTTAATATTAATAATGTTATTTTACACTATTGAAGGTAAAACTTTTAAAAATATGAATATCGTATTTATTTATATCGAATCAACAGTCTAGGGAATAAATTTCAAGCTTTTAGCTCTAAAAATAACGATATTTCCATCACTTAAAAGCCCTTTTTTGCAGGAAACCTAGCATTTATCCTTTCTCAGGCTCTTGATTATCTGTGTACCAAATTTCATTTAAATCGGTTCAGAAGTTTTGGTGTAAAAGCGTGGCAAAGAGACAGTGTTACTATTTCATTAGTAATGATTGTTATTTTACATCCTTGAGTGGAAAACTTGTACAAATTTTGAATGTTATATTTATTTATAACGAATCAACAGCATAAAGAATAAATTACAAACTTTTCGCTCTAAAAATGACGATACTTCCATCTCTTAAAAGCTTTTTTTGCATTGAAAACTAACCTATGTCCTTTCTGAGGCTATGGACTATCTGTGTACCAAATTTCATTTAAATCGGTTCAGTAGTTTGTGTGTGAAAGGGTCACAAACACACAAAGTTACTATTGCATTTATAATTTTAGAAAATATTAAATTTTATAATATAATTTTATTTCAGTCAGTTATTTCTGTACACTAATAGAAATAGCACACAAATTTTCCCTAACATGCCATAAGAAGTTTCACTTCAAATACCGTAATCTGTATTTAGAGCTTTATTGATAAACTATCTAAAACCATGCAACAAGGAAGCTTTTTCTTGTCAAAATTTTAAATTCATATAGTATTTATCAGTTAAAACGGTTTTACTGTTTTAGTTGTAAAGCTTTTTTATTGTTCATAATACCTGAATCGACTTTCTTCGGTCTTTATAATGAATATTGAATCCTATTATTATTATTATCTTATCACAATATCCTTATTTCATTTTCTGGTTGTAATATGAATAGTTTTGTTGTTATTCCAAGATGGGAACAGGCGACATGCTGCAAACACTTAACGACTGTCGCAATTATTAATACATATAATAATATGTTAATTATTTATTTGCAACAAGCACTCTGCCAGTCGATGACAATAAAGTCAAACATTATAAGGTTTTTAAAAGTTTATTTTATTAAAAACACTAAGGACAGGTTCAGTAAGGTCAGGTTACATTAGAAAACTTTATATTGTCAGAAGCACAAAGAAGGTTACATTAGAGAAGTTTTAGTTTATATTGATAAAAACACAAAGAAGGTGCCATTGGAAAAGTTTATATTGTCAAAAGTACTAAGGAGTTTACATTAAAAAAGTTTAAATTTTCAAAATCATAAAGAAGGTTACATTAGAAAAGTTCATATTGTCAAAAGCACTGAGGAGGTTACATTAGAAAAGTTTATATTTTCAAAAGCATAAAGAAGTTTACATTAGAAAAGTTTATATTGTCAAAAGCACAAAGAAGGTGCCATTAGAAAAGTTCATATTGTCAAAAGCACTAAGGAGGTTACATTAGAAAAGGTTATGTTGTCAAAAGCAATAAAGAGGTTACATTAGAAAAGTTTATATTGTCAAGAGCATAAAGAAGGTTACATTAGAAAAGTTCATATTGTCAAAAGCACTAAGGAGGTTACATTAGAAAAGGTTATGTTGTCAAAAGCAATAAAGAGGTTACATTAGAAAAGTTTATATTGTCAAAAGCACAAATGTGATTTAATTTTTCTTTCATAAAAACCTTCTCCTGACTATAACAAAGACAAAAAAAAGAATTTGCGAAATTGCTCCACATCTGATACCGTAATAAAGGGAAATAGGGATTCGTTTTTATAAGTAAGATTAACTTCATTCAATTACCATATAAAATATAACGGATATCATATATGGAAAATTTTATATTGTGGAAAAACGGTCACGTTATTTATAGTAATCCCTCACATACCATTTTTGGTAAGAGGATAATGGAAAAGGACTTAATAACAGTGTCAGGCAAGCCATGGTACGGTTTATCTACTAATAAAGTAAGTACATCAATGTGTATGTCCACAGCGTGATCCTACAACATTCGTGGGGATTTCACCTAAGGTTTCCACCCGACTTCATATTCGGTGCTGCAACTTCTGCATATCAAATAGAGGGAGGCTATAATGCTGACGGTGAGTTATTATCTAACGAGGCTCGTGGAAAATCTTTTAATGGGGCCCTATCGCAAAAGTCATCACTTATTTTAATTTTAATAGTACTACTTTTAATAGTTCACATTCATCCATACATAAGTCCCACAGTTGGACAAATCCCTTATTTCTTAGGCGAAAGGGAATGAGGTATCCCCACGTGAGCCTTCATCAAGAGACTTCAAATTCATCTTCCATTCGCTAGCCTTTCAATGAAGGTATAACATCTTGATAAAACCTGCATTCATTGACAATGAAATAAAAAGAACAATTTAATTTCAATAATCTTCTTTTTTTCGAACGTTCTGTTCTGCAAAATTTAAAGATTCGGCCATAGAATGTTCAATAGGCAGAATAGCCAAGTTGCATAACTTGTCTTGTCCTTTGTGCTTTTAGTACTTCTTGGGCCGTGGCCTTCTTGGGCCAGGGGCCCGTGGCATTTTACCAGCCCTACCACCCTAGTTATGTCACTGCTTTATTGCATATCATCAATAACATCAATTGCATACTCGTATACATTATCAATGTAGAAAGACAGCTTTATCACAAAAAGTGGTCTCTTACAAGCAACCTATTGTGTCCAAATGCTCAATCTTAGGAAATTGGGTTGATGCACAAAGTAATAGTAAATACATAAACTAACACACACTTAAATTCAAATAATTTTCTTTCGAAGGCCCAAAGAAGATGAGTTACGTAATTCAAGAGAAAGCATAGCATATGTTGACTGCCTTTACTGTAAAAGATTAAGATAAACAAGGGTATTCTTCGAAGACTATCTATTGCCAGTGGTGACGTACGGTTCAGAGAAGTGATCACTGATTATGGGCCTCATGCGAAAGCTCAGGGTAACTCAGCAGGAGAGGCCTATGCTCGCAATTTCTCTACGTAAACAAATCAGAAATGAGGTGATTACTGAAGTTACAATAAGCGGGGCTCATAGTCCAAAAGATCGATGCATTTATTTTCAACAAAAGCAGAAGGCAATTCGTAGATAAAAAACCGCTCTAGCAAAAGGATTCTTCTAAACTTCAAGTCATTCAGGAAAGTTTTTGAATACCTGGTGGTGAATAAGCTTGTAGCGCAATAACCTAACCGTTAACCCGATGTGGCTGATTTGACCAAAATTTTCAGGGAAAGGGGAAAGTATATGGGACAGATATGTGCACCAACATCCTGATGCTATTGAAGGGAATGCTAGTGGCGATGTATCTGCTGACTCCTATCATCTGTGGCGAGAGGACATCAAAGCTGCCGTACAGATGAAACTTCAGTTTTATAGGTATTGTTTTTATTGCTGATAGGATGACGCTTGGCTGTAATGTCACCTGATATTCCGTGATGACACAGAATAAGATAGAAGCGAAGTGACCTGGTAAAAGGTAGTTTATTTGCTTGATGGCATGACTATGCTGGTAGGGTGGGAACTATCTCCAGTCCAAGTTAGAAAATGCAATGTCCCAAACTCAGGACTAGGAGGCTATCAAAGCTGTGTAACTTCATTCATATTCAACACGATAGAAAAGCATCATATCCTTTGACGTCACGATATAAGAGTCGCATCATGTAGGGTATCATAACAACGTCATGCCCATTAACGTCACGGTACATGAGTCGCATCAAAAAAGTTGGATGTCTGTAAAATCTGCTTACTGACGATAATTTTAGGTAATAAATTCATAAGAAAGCATTGATGAAAAATTATTGCGGAGGTAAACAATGAAGCCGATCGTGCCTCTCTATCTGCATGCACTGCGTGCGGCCGGCAACCATTGTAATATAAGACATTTTCACTTCAAAAATTGTAAAAAGAAATTGTATACCCATTGTTTTATTGAGTATAAGTCGCATCAAAAAGGTTACGATAACAACGTCATACTGATTGTTGTCTATCCAACTGCTGCGTGGAGTGGGACAGGGAGATGCTATCTCCCCGAAGCTCTTTACTGCGGCGTTGGAAGACCTCTTCAAGCTTATAGAGTGGAACGGACTGGGCATCTACATTAATGGCGAGTACATCACTCATCTACGGTTTGCCGACGACGTGGTCATTTTGGCAGAGACTCTGGAAGATCTCAATGCAATGCTCGATGATCTCAGCAAAGTTTCTCAACAGGTGAGCCTAAAAGTGAACATGGATTAGACAAAAGTTATGTCGAATATCCATGTACCGCTCCATCCAGGTATCATTGAGAACTCGACACTCGAAATTGTTGACGAGTACACAAACCTGGGACACATAGTCCAGCTAGGTAGATCCAATTTCGAGAAAGAAGTCAACCGCCGAATCCAACTCAGTTGGGCAGCGGGAAACTCCGGAAAATGTTTTCGTCCAATATCCCTCAGTGCCTGAAGACCAAAGTTCGAACTGTGCGTGTTGCCAGTGCTTACCTACGGATCGGAAACGTAGTCGCTGACTTTGGGCCTCATACGAAAGCTCAGAGTCTCTCAGCGTGCGATGGTGAGGGCTATGCTCGGAGTTTCTCTACGCGATCAAATCAGAAATAAGGAGATCCGAGAGAACCAAAGTCACCGACATAGCCCTACCTAACCTACCTAACCGATGGACGTCGGGGCCTGAAAGTGCTGGAGTGGCGACCCCACACCGGACGACGCAGTGTAGGAAATCCCCCCACAAGGTAGACCGACGATATAAGAAGAGTCGCCGGTAGCCGCTGGAGCGAGGCGGCGCAAGATCGGGCCTTAAGGGCATCATTTCGTGAGACCTATGTCCAGCAGTGGACTCCATTGGTTGAAGCGACGACTGATTGGTGTCACGATGTGTCTCATCAAAAAGGCGATGTTAAGATTATACCCATAGTTGTCACAGTGTATGAGTCGCATTTATAAGGTTACGATAACGTCATACCCATTGTTGCATCAAAAAGGTTATGATAACAACGTTATACATTGTTTTCACGGTGTATGAGTAGCATCAAAAAGATTATGCTAACAACGACATGCTTGTTGTAGTCACGATGTAAGAGGCAAATCAAAAAGGTTATGAAAACCACGTCATATATATTGTTATCACGGAGTATGAGTAGCATCAAAAAGGCTATGATAACAACGTCATATACATTGTTTTCACGGTATATGAGTCAAATCAAAAAGGTTATGACAACAACATCATACAAATTGTTATCACGGAGTATGAGTAGCATCAAAAAGGTTATGATAACAACGTCATATACATTGTTTTCACGGTATATGAGT